>OZ020189.1:130965379-131055379 GCA_963971165.1 Philopedon plagiatum
AATAAGAATATTCTGAACTTAAATCAAGTGCTCAAACACATCCCCTTCTACTTCAACACATTTCCGAGCACATTTTAAAACTTTCCGTGTAGCCTTCAAAACGGTTCGCCCATCAATGTTACTGATAATATTAGTAATGGATTCTTGTAGTTCATTAACATTATTGTACGTTTTTTTTTATAAATCTCGTTTTTTAAAAATCCCCAAAAATAAAAATCGAGAGGAGTAATGTCTGGTGAACGCGGAGGCCATAAAATTGGTCCGCGTCCAAAAAGTTCAGTCAGTAGATTGGCAGCAACGTAGGTATTGTGCGGCGGCGCACCATCTTGTTGAAAAAATATTTCATGCCGATCTGCTAAATTAAGGTTATCTAAAAAATGTGTAAATACCATTTTATTCCAAAAATATCAAACTTAACTAAAAACATTTCAAAATAGCATGTTGATCATGACAGATTGACAGATCTGTCAAAGGTTTTGTTTTTATCAAAACGGTCCACGCCCGCCTGCGTTAACAAATGGTAAATTAGATTTAAATATAAATATCTCCGTTATTATTAATTTTAGCGATATGTAGTAATATACAAATTTTGTTTAGAATTTCACACTCTGTCATACGGTTATAGTAGATATAGGGCATTCCATTTAAAAAAAATACATTTTTGTCAATATCACGTGATTCTGATTGTCAATTGTTTTTTGACATAAGTATGATAATCAGCGTAAAAAAATACACTAGTTTGCTAATTTAGTCGAATTCGTAGCTCTTCTAATAAGAAAGTTAGCAATAGTGCCGACTTCATTTTGAACAGGCTGTATATATATAGGGAGGTTTTCCTATATATAAATATATAGAAAATGAGGAATTTTCTTCGGCTGATATATTTAATATTTTAATTCCTTCGCTAGTGCAAAACACAAGACCGTAAAATGACAAAATAAAGTAGGATTCTTTTTGATCCTGGTCCGGGTGCCCTCCTGCCATCGTGATTTCTGGGCCCTTACCCTTCATCAGGCAGGCTCAGGCTGCCTGATGAACTTATTTTTAAGGCGAGCAAAAACTGTTACAAAGAATGCCTTTTTTTCGTATATGTTACTTTTTGGTCCATTAGTCCTCTTTTCTACCCCTTTCGTGGACATACTGTATATTACTCTCTATAATTGAAGAGCATAAGTTCTAAAGGGTCTAAGTGGGAAAAAGTCAAAACTGAGAAAATCGACAAAAGCAGTTAAAAATCTTTATAAGACCACTAAGACTTATCTTTTATTCAATTTTATTGATTTGCCAGCCAAAATACAAAACTACATGTAATATAATGTAAAAATAAACTTAAAATAACCACAGTCTCACATGGAAAAAAAATGAACGAAAATAAAATATCCTTAAAAATGTGTAAGTGCCATAGTCAATTAAGACAAAAAAGTGCTTGTGTTTTTTTTTATTGTCCACTCGTAGAAGCCATGTTCCCGTCCAAAGCTTGTTTGTTGTGTCTTCTGAATAAGGTTCTCGTAAAATGGTAAATATTTCAAAGGAATATAGTCGAGCATATCTTTCAAATTTCTGATTCTATCTTTGGATATGTTATTTTTGCAGTTCAGTTGTTCAAGAGGCATATTTTTAGCTTTTCTACTTTTCTTCCTTTTCTCAAATCGTTACACAAAGTCCATTCTTGCTTCTGACTAAAAGACGTTTTAGTACATACTTTTCTGGGATTTTTATTTGACATTTTTATCCAACAGACTGATGAAGTGTCTAGTTTCGATGTGTCTAACGTAGTGCTACTGGCATTACTTAAATCTTTGAAATCCTGTTCTTCCAAACGGACTATAGTGAAAGAATTTTGGTGGCGAGCAAGTCTGGTCATATTTTCTAAATCAGTTGGCACATAGTTCTTGGTTACTTTCTATTTTCAATCTGAGCGAAGTCACGGTTACATGACAGAAAGGAATGCCCATTAAGTACAAAAGTATGCTTAATTTCCTGGAATACACCGGTTGCTACAAGATAAATAAAAAGATAGAGAATTATGCGATTCTTGTTTGGTCCGGTAGTTATCCGACCAAATTGTAAGTTTTGGTTTTACTCGAAGATCTTCCATGTTTAGTATCCTTAGCAATGCCGATGCCACTTCATTTCCCCTTCTTCCCGAAATTGACTCATTCCATAAGCACATACTCGTATATGCATTTCAGTTGTCTGACATGTGTACACGAAGATTATAGCACCAGAGCCATCGACCATAAAACATCTGGCTGTGTGTCAAGGTTGGAAGAAACAGGACTTGTTGTATATCAATAGAGCAGTCCCTAGTTGGCTTTTGTGATTCCGGTTCATCTGTTTGCATTGCAGTTCTTGCCGTTTCGGCCTTTCTGTGATGCAACTCTAACTTAGTGATAAAAGACTGCTTGGTGTTTTCGTCAGTGGTAGCCCTTATTTTGTTTTGATATGTTCGCATGTGGAGCATGTGTCTGATTTTGGTCTACTAAATCGTAAGTTTGGAAAATATTTTTTTGAAAACATCTGAAAAATACCTGCATGTCGCTATGGTATCAGGGTATTTTTCTTTAAACGCTGCAAGTAATCGATTCATATTAAGCTCAGCCCTAAGAAATTCTTTGGAAGATTTGTTCCTACTGTAGTGGCGTCCTTCTTTTGGCAGTACCTTAATACAAGCTTTTACTTGCTGTCTTAAATCGGGAAAATATTTTCGTGACTTATTTGCCTGCCCTCTGCAATCTTTGTATATAGTTTCTCCTTGCTTTGTCTTTTCTACTAACACTTGTACCCTTTATGAGATAATGCAAATATATTCGCAAAGGTTTTACAACTAATGTGGATATGCTTTCCGGTAGCATCGGGAATGGTGTAGCATATGGTACATTGCCTGAGACTTTCCCTAGATTCTCGCATTCACCATTGACCGGGAAACTTGAATCAATCCAAGAAGGTAAGAACTTTGTTTACTAAGATTACTTATTTTGTAGAAGTCCTCAAATAAAAACTTCTTTTGCGCAGCCGAAATTAGTTTGCATTGTAAATTACACTTGCATCCCCAAAACAGGAAATAGTTTTTACATCTACTTGTTTAAGAAGCCATTAAGCTAGGCTAACTTACTACGTTTTTTTCTGGTGGTTTCATTTCTGGAACTAAAACATCCTTATAGGTTGTATTCCCAGATAGCCTTAATCTTTTCTCTCATGGTGAATACTTTCCGTATTTCTTAGTCGCCTATTTCTATTTCCCATCACAGAACAACGCGCAATGCTGTCTAACGAGCAAGTAAACAAACAGTAACGTTTGGTTTAGCACGAGTTTGGCACATAGACACTTTTTAGCTTAAATATGCAATGGGATTTATACCTGCCTGCCTGCCTATTTTGACACATAGCAAAAGCCTATACATGCGCTTTGGCACATCGACCCTTTTCAGTTGCATTGGAGTTTACACTTACACCCCCTTTTTAGGAAAAATATAAAATTTTTCTAAAAAGGTACTTAGACCCTTTAAAAGTTATGGTCTTCAACTTACTTTAAGATATTTTGCTTTAATGCTCGCATAGTTACTACCAATACGTATATCGTACTGCTACTTAATTTAAGTAGGTAAAATGCTTCCGTTTGAATAATTCAACCCACTGGGCCCTACACTAAAAGTGAATTTATTTGATCGTTAAAATTGTGCAGTTACATGTAAACAATTTACAATTTTTATATCGCCATCAATTTAAAATATATTAAATATATTTTTGTAAATGTAAATATCAAGTTGTACAAAATGGTTTACTCATTTAATTATTTGTTTAATATATATTTCCTTAATACTTTATTGTAATAAATGAGTAAACTTTACCACTATCTGTATTGGTTTGTTTTCTATGTTCTAGAGAAAAAACAGTGTTTTGAAGCAGTTTTCGTAAGTGCCATGCCGAAAAGTACTTGTTACTTGTAAAATCATTAATCGTTACTTATCACATTGATGTCCTGGTCAAGTTAAATTAGTTATGTTTGAGGCCAAGTACTAAGCAAAAATGTATAACTAGTATTTCTTGCACTACCTGAAACCTGATGAAAGCAAAACTGCTAATGACCGTCTGATATTAGGTATTACATAAATCATCTAAGTAATTAATATTACATTGGAAAAAAATAGTTGAAACTAGTAGAAAACAAGCTTAAAATGTACTGGACATACACAAGTGAAATAATAGATAATATATATATATATATATATATATATATATATATATATATATATATATATAAATAGGCTTTAGTTATAATAAAAAGTTTAAAAAATAAGTAATAAATAATTAATTTATTAAGTTATGTATTAGGAAATTTCTGGCAAAATGGTTCTTTATATTTATTTACTATAGGTATGAAATAGGTGAAGATCATGGCGCTAGAGTAGATTTTGTTCCAAAATTTGACTTTTCTAATGACGTGGGACGAACTATGCAGAATTTGCACTTTATTAACTCCCTATTATTTATTGATAGCAATATTACGACCTGGTGTTATGTCTGGTGGTGCAACGAGGAAGAAAGAGGCTAACAAAGGGGGGCTGCCTTAGATTTGAACCAGAATAAGAGTAATTTTAAACTGGCTAATAATGGAGCAGAAAAGGCAGTGGCCACAGCAAAAGCGCATGTCGCAACTCAAAACACTAAGTTAATGAAAAAGTTGGAGAACATCTTCAGAAGGTAGAGGGCCAAGTAAAAAGAAAGCTGAGTAGCTGAAGTTCGATGAAAAATGAAGAGCAAGAAGAAAGGCTAACTAAAGTAAACAATTGCAAAAATCTTAAAATGAGCAAACTGAATTTGGAAATCAAACGCAAGGATGAAAGTACTGGAAGAAATTTGTATTGTGTACCTATGGGATCAGTAAAAGGAAAATATGGTTTAATAGAACATCAAGATGGATGTGTGGGGTAGCAAAAAAAGGAATGACGGAATAAGGGGAAGAGCCAAGTTGAAGAAAATATTGCAGACGGTACGGGAAAGTAGATTACACTGGAACAGTCATTTTATAAGAAATGATTATATCGACATGAGTTTCAAACTGCAGTATGTAGAAGGAGAGATGGAAGAATGCCATAGTGTAGATTGGTGGAGAACTCACGAATGATTTACGGGAAACAGGTTTAGTATGAGAAGAGCTTCACCGAAACAGTCAACCCCCTATAAAGTTAGAAAAGGATAGAGTCAAAGACAGGAAAGTATTGTAACCTACTTTATAAATTAATATTTAATAACATTACGTCTTTACCAGCAAGTTATATTTATATTTGCTTTATAATTAATAAATTGCAAACAGTTTCCTTTGTCGATATCAGTTTAATTATACTTTAAATAACAAAGGGTAAATTAATAGGAAGAACAATATTTGCAAACAAATTTTGTTTAATGATATATAGCCGAACGCTTTATTAAATCCTTCGTTCTCCTTTGTTTTCATTTAATTGGCGTTTTCCAATATTAATATAAATGGCAGCCGCTGACCTTATCTGTTTTGTTGTAAATACATTTTATTAAAAAGGGTTCGCTTGTGTCGTTCTGACATTTATGAAAAGATTTAAAACAGGCTTTTTAAAGAAACAAAAACTTATTTAAATAATCTGATATTAATGTACATTTTTTACAACGATAACAGGTGCGAAGGGATCTTTGCGAAGTCCTAAAAATAGCAAAATAAAAATTTAGTAATTAATATACTATTAAATTTTTCTGTAACACACCCTTCTCGTCATTTAGATTTTAGAATTATTTCCACGTCATCTAAAATTTACAGAGACAAGGAAGGATTCTGTAATTTTTGTATTGCTTAACAACATGTAGTTCGCTTTGCGTTGGCCTGGTTTCGTTCATTGTACTTGCTTAAATACCCAATACCCCGACTGCGCGGTACTGGAAGTGAACCGAAAGTGACTCGCTTAAATAATTAGTAAAGTTCAGGCTTTTTTATAATTGTTTAAAAATGTGTTTGAGTCATAGTTTAAAACAAGATCTAGGGTTTTTATAGATTTTCTCTAAGACGGCATCATCGTTTAGGCCTGGGTTACCCAACTTCGTAATTTTTAGTCCTTAATTCTTAATTCTTAAGCATTTCGTAAAATTTGAGTGAGCTATTAGATCAGGTTTATCCAGTTTCTTTATTCTTAATTTTTATCTCTTCTTTTTCCAATTCTTCTTTTTTCAGCTCTTGACAGTTGGACAATACATGTCAAAATTGACATAGGAAATATAAACACAACTTGTTTATTTGTGTTATAAATAGTTAAATTCAATATTAAAATTAAATACAAAAATCATGAAGACTGTCGTCCATCACCAAACGTCAAATTAACCCGGATAACAATGTCATTTGTCAAGATCTGTCTAAAACAGCTGAACAAGCCGCATGCGCATTTAATATTTCCTTAATTCTTTATTCGTAATTCGTAAAAGTTAAAAATTGGCAACTTTCAAGGTCGTTCTTAAAAATTAAGGATAAAGAATAAAGAATTAAGAAACTGGGTAATCAGTGTCACTTAATAGTACATTGTGAACTTGCTTATGAGTTAGGAATTAAGAATTAAGAAGTTGGATAAACCCGGCCTTAGTCACTCTATCGTTTTGTACCTTAAAGTTTTGTAACTTGCAACAAATTTTACAATCAGTAGACCTAGGAGGCACCACCACACTTAAAGAGCTGGTGAAATCTGTGCGGATGATTCTAACCCTGGGTGCATGAGTTGGTTTTCCTTTCCCTTTCTTCTTCGAACTGTCATTATTTCTCCTCTCCCCTCTTTTTCAGTCACTTCGAATCCTATTCTCTTCTAACGAACCACCTCTTAAAAAAAGAATTAGAAAATGATGATGGCGCTCCCAAGGGTAAAACATTCCAGAGGTAAACTACCCCTCCATTCGGATCTCCGGGCGATGAGTACCCAGGAAGGGTCCACCATCAAAGAATTCCAAAACCATATTAACTTTTGCAATATAAGTCAACTCATTTACTGTTTCATATTGTAGCCCTGATGAAGATAATAAACATAATTATCGAAAGCTTGGCGTAGCTGAAAAGCGTTTTATTCAAAAAGCCATCACTAGGACCGATACCCCAAGACAAACCAGTTTTTTGTTGTATATGTATATATATATATATATATATATATATATATATATATATATATATATATATATATATATATATATATATATATATATATATATATCTATATCTATATCTATATCTATATATATATATATATATATATATATATATATATATATATATATATATATATATATATATACAGGGTGTTATGAAATTCACTGCATATATTGGAATGGGTGACTCCTGGGGTAGTCTACAGACATATCCGATAGTTTTTTTTTCTTAAATCGAACATTTTAAAAATTTTCAAAAATACCCTAAAACCCGACCATATTCGACGCACCGGGCTGAGCGAACACATGGCCCGACATAGCCCTTGACAGAAAAATGCGCGCGAAAAACTTAAAACAATTGAATTTATTGTAACGTTGCCAGACATAAATCTTTAAGACAATTTATTGTCTGTTTTTAAGCGTAATTTAAGACAAAGAATATCTGCAAACCTCACATTCTTTTATTATTTTTCTGGCAGGAACCTCAAATCCTAATCGAATCATCTCCTGTTTCCAAGCTATGAACTTCTCTCATCTTTTCGTCTTCATGGTGGGGTATGCGTCCATGTTCGCAGCAGTCTTTTTTACACCAGAATCCCTAACCTGGAATCAGCCCGTTGTCCTCTGGCTAAAACTTACCCTTAAATCTTCCACTAAATTTATTTGTTGCATTTCCCGCTTCCCACTAAACAACCCCTACAATGAGTTTTTTTTATTTCTTTCGGCAAAAATTGACCATATTATCTCTGAATTTCATTCCGCTGAAGTTATCGTCCTAGGTGGCTTTATTGCCCATAGCAAGGATGGCTACGTTCCACAAAATCCGACCCAGAAGGCCAAGTGGCAGAAAACTTCGCTATCAGCAAATCGCTCAGCAATTTAATCAGGGGGGCAACATACTCTCCCCGCGTTCCTTCCCATAAACCAAACCCACTAGATTTTCTCCTTACCGCCCATCCTGAGCCATACTTAACATCTTCATATCACGGACTTATAACCGTCTCTTGTTCAATACATCCCGAGTTCGTTGACATCATGCCGGAACACACGATCTGGCACTACAATTCTGCCGACTGGGATCTTCCTTCTAACTTCTTTTCAGCTTTCCCTTGATACCCTGTCCGTTTTTCTACTTCCGATCCCTCCAAAATTTGCTCTCATACCACAGATATCATTCAAGTAGGAATTGAAAGCTTTATTCTACATACCCGCAAGAAACCTTCCCTCGCCATCAAAGCCCTGGTTCTCCAAGGTCTGAAATAAAGCCAGACTCAAAATGTCCAACCACACAAAAGGGTTTCTCCAAAACCCCACACCCAAAAATCGCCAGATTTTCACAGAGGCAAGAAGTCAAACTATCTTAGGGTCCAAAAATGCATAAAATCATATAAAAGATAAAGTGATCTCCTGTTCCAACGGCAGCAAATCTTTCTGGTCACGCCAAAAACATTAGTCAAAAATTCTATGGAAACAGTTTTCCTCTGTCAACGAAATTATCTCTACCTCTAAAGGAAAAGCTGAACTATTTGTCGAATAGTTCGCTGCCAATTCCATTATTTCGCTCTTCTAACCGCTGCGTCTGTACCCCACAAAATATCCTACATAATACTTAAGGTCAAATAAGTTCAAAAATTCTTCTATCCCTTGACACTAAAAATCCCTCCGGCCTGGATGGCATACCAGCAATTGTACTAAAAAATGAGGTACAGAATTTGCACTCATCTCAACTCGTCCTATCCAGATCTTTTATGAGAAGGGTATCTTCCCAGTTAGTTATGGAGAAAGCCATCAACTTGCAAATTCTAAAATATCCAAAAAAAATAGAAAATCATCCATGACAGACAGTACGGATTTGGTCACCAAAGATCCACAGCTGATCTCCGTACCTTTGTCACACATAACTAGAACAATTCTTTTGAATTTCATGGCGAATCCCAGAATATTGCTTTTGATATTTCCAAGGCTTTTGACCAAGTATTGCATGGCGCACTCCCCAACAGACTACCTTCTTGCGACCTTCCTCTCAAACTATCTACCAGGATCGATAGCTTTCTCTCTAATCGGCGTATATCTGTCATGGTGGATGGTCACTCATCTGACTTCCATCCTATCAATGTTGGCATACCCCAAGGTTCAGCCCTAGCATCAACCCTATTTCTTCTTTACATAAATGACTTGCTCTGTTCAACTACCAGTCCCCACCACAGTTACGCTGACGATGGTACTCTTTACTCCAACATACATTTTTCCAAACAAGTCTCGAATCAAGAGGTGGATAATAGGTGCAGATCTAAGCACCTATACCTTTCCCAAGACCTTCAATTAATCTTAGACTGGGGTGCTAAAAAGCTTGTTCAGTTCAATGGCGCCAAAACTCAGTGTTGCTCCCTGTCACTCAAAAAAGCCGGCAATATTTACCTCATCCACATGAACCGCCAAACCTTACAGAACAATAAAACGTTCAATCTTGTTGGAATCGCTTTTGAATATGATCTCAGCTGGCACAAACACATTACTTCAATAGCCCACATCAGCTGCTGAAATGCTTTGATTGCTGTTTTGAGCCAGAAAATACTTCTCCCCTTCCGACTTAGTGTTTTTATGTTTTCCAAATACGACCTAACCTAAAGTACTGCTGGGATATGTAAGCGCACGACTATTTAGCGTTGGGACAATAAAGTGCAGGATAATTTAGCGCTGGGACCGTTAACCGCTGATACAACATAGCGAAAGACTATTTAGCGCTAGCACAATACAGCGCAGGACTATTTAACGCTGGGACAGTTAAGCGCTGAGACACTATAGCGCAGAAATAAAAATTGCATAATAGAATGACAGTTGTAAAATACGTTCTCGGACAGGTTTTCTCAGTTTTAAGTTTCATCGGTATCATTGTTAAATAAAATGCCATTTGTATGCGGTGTTGCCAAAATTTTATACAAACACGAATCGCGCAGTCGCAGTAAAAACCTAAATGAAGATAAAAAATTAAAAAATATACTGATGAAACCTAAAACAAAGCAAGGCTGTCTGAGAACGTATTTTGCAACTCAATGGCCACAAGAAAAAATTATATCATTATTATATTATTATATTCCTAACAACAGCGTTAATTCCAAAATTTCACAAAATAATTAAAACACCAAAAAAATAATAAATGTGGCTATATAGTCCCGCGCCAATAGTCTTTTGGTGAAATGTTCTTGCTCCCAAAATTTCCGCGCTATATTATAATCCTGCGCTAGAAAGTCCTAGCGCTTAATAGTCCTGCGCTGAAATGCCCAAAGCTTAATATTCGTCCGCTTAAATGTCCCAGCGCTCAAAGTTCCGCGTCAAAACGTCCTGCGCTAAATAGTCCAGCGCTAAATAGTAATAGAGCGATCTGGAGAGTGGCATCACTTTCGACACAACATCCTTAATTCTATTCAAAAGAGAACCATTCGACTCATCAATGACCCAGTCCTCACTAGAAATCTACATTCCCTCGCTCATCGCCGCGCTGTTGGGGTTTTATCCCTTTTCAATCGATACCGATTCTTTACGAATTTTGCTGTAAAGAACTAGCCGCTTTAATTCCCCCCTGAACGTTCCTAACAGAACTACATATGCATCACTTTACTATCCAGCTACAAAAGCCAAGAACATTCCTCTTCTCTAGCTCATTCATGCCTAGGATTATGGAACAAATTGCCTGCAGATGTTTTCCCTTCCCCTCTCAACCTCAAATCCTTTAAACCTCCTTTCAACAGATTACATTTCCCTGCTCTTCAGATGCCCACGGTACGTTAGTACTTAGGCTTGAAGTCTACGTGGGCTGTCTCAGATAAAAGAAAATCTTTTAAAGGTATAAATAAGCCAAGCTGGTGTTGCTTTCTAACCTTGCATATTTTATATTAAAAATGTTCCCGCGAATTTATGTGGAAAGTCTAAGCGCTTTGTTTTGTTTCGCGGCATTCATAAAACTTCGAAGATAAAATACATAAATCATTTCTTTTGAAATGTGAAGAACTAATATCTCCGACTTTATGGTTATAGATATTGAAAAATATTGTATATATAAGTCTTAAAAAATAGTAAATAATTAAAAAACCGCGTCTAGCCAAGTATCTTAAAACAATGCTTATTTTCATACTGCTTTGCTTGAAATAAAAATACCAGGTGATGCATCGGGGAACTGTCCATAGGAAATCCAACGAAAATTACAATACCCAAAATTATTGCCTATCCTATTTATTTCAGAAAGGACCTGTATTCAACTTTTTTGTAGAGCCTATTATTCTAAGCTTTTGTGTCAAATTTTATCGTTTTCTATCAAACCATTAAAAGAGAAATGCCAAAAAAACTCCATAATTTTCAGGTATTCATAATTTTTGCATGGAAATAAAATGCATGAATTGATATTGTAATACTTATTATTAATTATTTTTTCATTTTTCTGTTAAAAATAGTAAACACAAAAAGTGACTTGACTAGCGTTTTTAACAACTGTTCAGTGTTCAGAGCCAAAATGGAAAACACCAGAAAACAAAAACACAGTACTTATAACAAAAAATAAAGCCAAATAAAAGGAATTGCACAAAGAAACTTTACTTTTATTTTTAATAAAGTGATCAAACAATCCACAGTTAACCGCTAAGCAATATCCTAAACGATCGTGAAATTCGTTTGGCTAGTCCGTTGAAAGCATCATTAATGAACTGTCTAACTTCCCGGAAATTATGGGCGGGACATCCATCTATTTGGAACCATATCTCATGGTCTGCCGGAGCAACTCGTTCTATTGTACGACCAATTCGACTCTGCAGCAATTCCAAAAAAAATGTGGCTGTTAGATTTCCATAAAATAAGACCCAATTAGGAAGTTTCCATTTTTTTCATTTTCTCTTAATAAATAGTCCTAAACATGTAAAAAACATATGTATTTTTTGTTTTTAATTATCTGTAGAAATAAAAAAGTTATCGTCCTTCAAAGTCTGAGATGCTATGCTCACGTTGGCTGACTCTCGATGACGTCAACATACACAACGCCATCAACAGCGGACTAGGCGCCCGTTTAATCTTTAGTGTTATTCTTACCGGACAGGATCCAATGTATTAAAGTAAACACGCGGAAGCAGCAGTTGGCCGCTAGCCCGGCGACCATGGGGCGACAGAGTCAGTGTATTTTGACGTCACGGCCGATAAAAGCCCCGCGCGAAGTTATTAAATAAGAAATTGAATAAGTTCGTCAATTTTGAAGATATCGAGATAATTTTTTTTGTTTGACAAGTTAAGTGAAAGACTATTAAATGATGTTGAAGTTACTCGATATTTCTGACATAGGAAACTTCCTAATTATACGATGTTAAAATACCCGCACAAACAATTACTTTTTGAGGATATTGGGTCCTGGTATGAACAAGTACATGTTCATTTTCTTGGCTTAAATACCGAAAGTTTTGAACGCTTGTCTCGTTATTTAGGGTTAAGGTGGTTTCATCTGTAAAGCAAATATTGCGTAAAATTAGTCTGTCGTTGTTTGCCCTTTCCATCATGTCAAAACAAAAGTCCGCTCTTCGCGTCTCATCCCCATCCCGTAATTTCTGGTGTCTTTGATATTAGGTACCCATACACCAGCAATCATTCCTGCCATTCTTTCCTTTGACGTTCTTTCCTTTTAAGATTATCGAGCGTTAGTGGATTAAGACATGATGGGCCGTCACTTCATTTAATCCTCTCGGGGATATTCTTACGTTCTGGGGAGACACGATAAACTCTTGGTTAGTTGATCACGGTCTTTCCTAACATGCTTATCATCCGTGCGCTCTTTCAAGACAAGACAAGACAAATCTTTACGTTCCAAAGTAAAAGGCTCACTTGACATGATAATTTCAGAAATTTGCCCCAAAGTTGGACTCTAACTACCTGCACGTTCAATTTATTATACAAAACTGCAGAGAAAGGCATTTTGTGTTAGTGGACTCTGAAAGGAATATAATTCTTTTGAAAAACAACAGGACTAACCTACAGTGAAACCTGGCCAGAAAGACAACAAGATTATGTTTGTGTTAGTGGGATACAATATGTTTTGTTTCATTTCAATTTCTTAAGAGGAAAGAATACCGAAGGAAAGAATGACAGGAATGACTGCTGGTGTATGGGTACCTAATGGTAAGATTTATTCTTGTATTATTTTAATGTTCGCATTACCCTAGAGTGATTTTTGTCCACAACGTCGCCAAAAATTCAGGTGCTCACATTTCGGTTTTCTTCCGTGTAGAAGTATTTTCAAATCTTTTATTATTTGCTCTTCCAACAGGCCTATTGTCATTTGGCTAAGAGCATTTACAATTATTATTAATGGCAGTTCCTCGATTCTCAATACTTTCAACAATATTCAGGACTGTTGTTTTGCTAGGGATGGGCCTCTCAGGAGAGTTTACCTTATTTTAGTTTAGAGTTTACCTTATTCTTCGAAATGAGCCACAAAAGCATTTTAACTAATTTTAAAACTTTTTTATCACAGCATTCTTTAATGCTGTTTCATTCTGTTGTTTACACTTTGCGGGTATTAGGTTTAAAACTACTATATTTGCAGTTTCTAATTTTATCGGAGGAGCAGCATTAAAATTCGTCAATACTTATTTCCATTATTTCCATTATTAAAAAACTTTTAGAAGTGCAATAAAGCAACTGAAATTGTTTGTCAAAAAATATAATTACTTCCATAGTAACTGAATCTACACTCACTTCCAAGCTGATATGAAATTTTAATTTTAAGTTTAAATAATAATATCTGGTCATTTTTATGGTTTTAAGAAAAGAGTTATAGAAACAATATTTTTTGAAACTTGTGCGCGAGATACCTTTGGTGATATCGAATGATTTTTTGACTCGGCTGATACCTCGTCAAAAAATTGTCATTGTCGAGCACCAAAGTACTATTTCGTGCACTAGTAACACAATAGTATATTTCATTACCAGTCCGGAAAAAAGGATTTTTCTGTGCGCGCTTGACAAATTCTCGTGTGAGGCGCAGCCGAACACGGGAAGTCAAGCAAGCACGGAAAATCCATTTCTGGACGTGTAATGAACGATAATTTTTATTATACTTCTTTGAAAACGATAACATAAAACAGAATATAACATAAAAAAATACATACATACAAAATAAACTTGGAATATTTTTATTTTCACAACTGTTATCGGAATTTAAAAAAAAAACTACTAGAGTAATTAAAAATTAACTATTAATAATGAAAGATGCCACTTTTTCAGGTTGAGAGAACATTTTATTAGAATGAATTTAATTGACAGAAAATTAACAACGCTGACAATATGGTCTTTGGCAGGTATGATGCGTTTTCATGGTAACTTTCAAATCATTTAAAAGGTTATTTAAATTTGTCTATGTCAGATAAGATTGACAAAACGTCAAAAAATATTTCAGAAATTCATCTAAATATTCAAATATTTACGAAATAAAATACAAAATAGGTACATATTAAATATCAGATAGCATATAGACTTTCTTGAGTTTAGTTTATTTTCCTATACCTATACTTCTATTTTAAAGCCAAAAAATAGTCGGTATCTTCATTCAGCACACTGAAAGAACTGGAGACCAGGAAAATTTTTTCCGTGCGCTCTTTCCGTGCGCTAGCCCGAAAAAGCCCATCTTACATTATTACTAAAACAGATGAAAATAAGGTGTTTTCAAAGAAGTATAATAAAAAAAAATTTCCTGGTCTCCAGTTCTTTCAGTGTGCTGAATGAAGATACCGACTATTTTTTGGCTTTAAAATAGAAATATAGGTATAGGAAAATAAACTAAACTCAAGAAAGTCTATATGCTATCTGATATTTAATATGTACCTATTTTGTATTTTATTTCGTAAATATTTGAATATTTAGATGAATTTCTGAAATATTTTTTGACGTTTTGTCAATCTTATCTGACATAGACAAATTTAAATCACCTTTTAAATGATTTGAAAGTTACCATGAAAACGCATCATACCTGCCAAAGACCATATTGTCAGCGTTGTTAATTTTCTGTCAATTAAATTCATTCTAATAAAATGTTCTCTCAACCTGAAAAAGTGGCATCTTTCATTATTAATAGTTAATTTTTAATTACTCTAGTAGTTTTTTTTTTAAATTCCGATAACAGTTGTGAAAATAAAAATATTCCAAGTTTATTTTGTATGTATGTATTTTTTTATGTTATATTTTGTTTTATGTTATCGTTTTCAAAGAAGTATAATAAAAATTACTATTCCAGACCCGTTTTTCTAATTATTTACTATTTTAGAAAACATCAATATTATACAAGATTTTTCAATATCCATAATCATAAAGTCGGAGGTATTAGTTCTTTACATTTCAAAAGAAATGATTTATGTATTTTATCTTCCAAGTTTTATGAATGCCGCGAAACAAAACAAAGCGCTTAGATTTTGCACATAAATTCGAGAGAACATTTTTCATATAAAATATACAAGGTTAAAAAGCAAAACCAGTTTGGCTTTTTTATACCTTTAAAGGAATTTGTTGCAAGTTATAAAACTTTAAGGCACTAAAAGATAAAGTGACTAAACGACGGTGTCCCATCTTAGAAAAAATCTATAAAAACCGAGTACGTGTGCCGTCCATAAGTTTCCGGCCCGACCCAGAGGGAAGGTAAAAATGAAAATGCGAAGCATTCTATTTTTCAATATATTCTTCTTTAATCAGTGCATTTCTTATGTCTCTTCAAGCGAATGTTCTTTAAGAATGCGGATGAACGCTAATTTAGAAGGTTCCAGCATTGTTGAGATTTCTTTTGTTTTTAAGCGCCTATCCCTCAGCACCTTATCCTTCACATTGTGTTTCGGGAGTGACGGCATCCTCAGGGCGACAGGGACTTGCATCGTCGTCCAAATCTTCTCGACCCAATTTAAATAACTTGACCCATTCGCTTATGGTCAAATAGGATGGGGAATAGGCCCCATACACTTTATCCAAATATCCTTTAATTTGTGCTGGTGTAAGATCTTATTTATTAAAGAGTGTAATCACTGCGCAATACTCAATTTTAGATATTTTGACAACATTATTAACTCACACTCACAATTAAACTTATCGAGACAGAGTGCCCTCCACAAGGAACATCATCTAGATAAGTAAGAAAAGCGAAATGTTTGAAATATCCATTTTTGTAAAGCAAATTGATTTAAGATTGCACCCTAGCACTCTAAAGGCGTTGCAACATCCCAAAGCTAGCTTAAAAAATATCATTTTCCTTTTTATTACGTACATCTTATTCAAATTATATGACACCTTCCTTTTTAAAATTAAACATTAAATATGCTTTTAACATTGTTCCATTATGTGCACTTTTTAAGTTTATTTACAGGGGCTTTAATTATTATCGGACTGTGGATCATTTGATAAGTAAATAGCGCCAAATTAGATATGTTTATTGGGCCACATCAATGATGTTAGAAAGTGTACATTTATTTTTGGTAAGTACATTGACAGGTCATTAGCACGAATGAGCTAAAAAAGTTAGTAAACCCCCTCAATTTTATTTAAAATTTAATAATTGTACTGTTCCACTCAAAAATTTAAAAGTTGCTACATGCCAAGCTTTGCTACGCTACCCTATATCAAATTAAATTATTAACCTATGGGTATGCTTGGGTATACTAGCTTTTAACTACAACATTGCCTTTGAAAGAACTCTATCATAAATGAACGTCATAGTTCGACAAATTATGTTGGCTGTTGACCTGTGTTTGCGATGTCGTAAAAGCAAAAAATATCTGATCTACTTTGTTTATGCAACAGATGTTATTGTTCTTTTGGTATCGTGTCTTTAGCAACGAGGATATAAAAAGTGTCTTAAGTCAATTTCCAGTTAATTTTAGGAAACTGCGATATTTACGACAATTTTAAGTTATAACCAACCTAAAAATGGACAATTTCGATAGGAAAATCATTCCATGTCTCTGTTGTTAGACCCATCAGACGACACGACTAGCAGTAGTGTCTGTTTAACTCCAGCAGCAACAACTTTACAGCAGACCAGAAATATCCATTACACTTCAAACGAAAATCAGTCAATATCAATGTTTGCGTGAAAAACTACAGCAATAAAGGGAAAAGAAATGAAATCCGCAATGAATCCCTAATGCGCTACAAATTGTACTTTTAATTTTAATATTTATCGGTAATAATTTTTCAGAAATGGTAATAGTGTTTATTCCTAATGTTTCTTACTAATAATGTTTATATTAAAAAATAACCAATGTTTTTTTTTTGTTTTTTTTTTGAAAGAAAAATGTAGAGTAAGGAAAAGTTACTTCTCTGTCAAAAAGTTACTTCTCTGCCAAAAAGTCACTTTTTCTCACGATATTTAAAACAAGAAAAATGTTCATTTAATGCAAACAATAGTTATTCGCATGCTTTTCGTATTTAAAAAACCGTTTTCTTTAATTTACTAATAACAAAATATTGTTTTTTTCTAAATTCTTTTAAGTTTGAAGTAAACCGGCGCTCATTTGGGGGGATATACGGGTACTTACGAAAGTACAATTTGTCTAAAACCAATGTTTCAATTTTTTTCAAAGCACTTTTCAGAAATACATTAAATTTTTTCGGATAGTATTAATTTTTTTAAGCGACGGCTTTTTGAAAAAGTACTTTGCGAGAAAGTAACGTACCTAAAGAAACCTGATCAAACCCAAAAAAGGTTCGTTTGCCTTTGTTCAGGATATTTTTTTGTTTTTCATTAACATTTTCCACAGTACAGTACAAACTCAGTTCATAATTCAATTTTTTAAATATTGTTTTGAAAAAAATATATTTTAAATAAATGTACCGATTTTAAAAATTATTTGTTTGGACACATTCTTGAAAAATGTACTTTCGAAATACGGGTTTTTGGAGAAAATATTTTCAAAATATTTCATAAATCCGTTTTCTAAAAAGCATCTTTGAAAGAGCGGTCAGGGCATTTTTGAAAAAATTTAGGTTCGAATTATGTTTTCGAGTAAATATTTTTCAAAAATTTCGTTAATCCATTTTCGAAAAAGCTGTTTTCGGAAAAATTCACTTTCCAAGAAGATGTTTTGTGAAAAAAAAATATTGGGTTTAGGAGTCAAAACTATCCGGTGCAAAGATCACAGTGAGATGTGTAAGGAATGTTTTCAGAAACAATCTAAGAGCATGTAAATCAAAAATGCAAATAAAAAGGCTTGCATTTTTTGTATTACTTATTAGTATTGATCTATTATTCATATTTTTTTGGTATAATTCATTTCAAAGATATTAGGCGGCAAAATGTTTGTTTTTGTTTATAATGTTTTGTAGAATATGTAGAAATGGTTAATGTTTATGGTACAGTAATTATTTTTATAAAATTCGCTATTGAAATCCTTTCTGTACAAGGCTCCTAGGGGAGGCGCGTCCCCTGCGCCCCCCCCCCCCTAAATCCGCCACTGGTGTAAAGATGAATTTTTCTAAAAATCGTGTTTATAATAACTTTTGCAGTACACCAACAACTTCACAGAAATATAATTTCTTTACATTACAGGATTGAATATTTCCCAACAGATATTTTTTGTTCCCAGCAACGACTAGATGTATTGGAATATTGTCTTTTCTTACAAAAAATATTGTCAGAAAGTCAAAATTTTTGAACGATCGCGATCGGCGTAAATTTTTTCTGTCAGTATTTAGTTTTTACATAAGACCGTATTAGAAGATCTTTTATAAAACAGGGTGCTGAAATAATACTTTATTGAAAACAATTTCAACAACTGCAAAGGTACATATTTCTTGCTTACAATTTACTAGCAATATTTCAAGATCAATTTTTATTGAACAAAAAGTTTAATATAATCGGATGCTGGTGAACTACATATGCATATATTTTAAAAATTGAATCAATTTTCAACAAAAGTGTTTTACATTCAGCATTTTTAAATTTAACTTGTCTCGCGTTATATTATAATAAAAGTGGAATTATTTTATAAAGTTGTAGTTTCATTTTTCAGATTTATGATAAATGTTAGAAATAAAAGTTGCTGTAGAAGTATTCAAGAAAATAATTCTATTGTGCTTGGTTGTTCAGCCCCCTTATTAATTTTAATATCCTATGTAAGTGTTATAAATTTAGACTTGCAAAAATAAATTAAAGAATTAGATGTTATATTGACTTAAGAAAATACATTTAGGCGACTATTGTATCAAAAATTATTAGTTTTCCTTTGTTAGGTATATCGAAGAAAAATAAGAAATTTAAAATTTTATTCTTGCTTACAATTTACTAGCAATATTTCAAGATCAATTTTTATTGAACAAAAAGTTTAATATAATCGGATGCTGGTGAACTACATATGCATATATTTTAAAAATTGAATCAATTTTCAACAAAAGTGTTTTACATTCAGCATTTTTAAATTTAACTTGTCTCGCGTTATATTATAATAAAAGTGGAATTATTTTATAAAGTTGTAGTTTCATTTTTCAGATTTATGATAAATGTTAGAAATAAAAGTTGCTTCAAGGAAATAATTCTATTGTGCTTGGTTGTTCAGCCCCCTTATTAATTTTAATATCCTATGTAAGTATTATAAATTTAGACTTGCAAAAATAAATTAAAGAATTAGATGTTATATTGACTTAAGAAAATACATTTAGGCGACTATTGTATCAAAAATTATTAGTTTTCCTTTGTTAGGTATATCGAAGAAAAATAAGAAATTTAAAATTTTATTCTTGCTTACAATTTACTAGCAATATTTCAAGATCAATTTTTATTGAACAAAAAGTTTAATATAATCGGATGCTGGTGAACTACATATGCATATATTTTAAAAATTGAATCAATTTTCAACAAAAGTGTTTTACATTCAGCATTTTTAAATTTAACTTGTCTCGCGTTATATTATAATAAAAGTGGAATTATTTTATAAAGTTGTAGTTTCATTTTTCAGATTTATGATAAATGTTAGAAATAAAAGTTGCTTCAAGGAAATAATTCTATTGTGCTTGGTTGTTCAGCCCCCTTATTAATTTTAATATCCTATGTAAGTATTATAAATTTAGACTTGCAAAAATAAATTAAAGAATTAGATGTTATATTGACTTAAGAAAATACATTTAGGCGACTATTGTATCAAAAATTATTAGTTTTCCTTTGTTAGGTATATCGAAGAAAAATAAGAAATTTAAAATTTTATTCTTGCTTACAATTTACTAGCAATATTTCAAGATCAATTTTTATTGAACAAAAAGTTTAATATAATCGGATGCTGGTGAACTACATATGCATATATTTTAAAAATTGAATCAATTTTCAACAAAAGTGTTTTACATTCAGCATTTTTAAATTTAACTTGTCTCGCGTTATATTATAATAAAAGTGGAATTATTTTATAAAGTTGTAGTTTTATTTTTCAGATTTATGATAAATGTTAGAAATAAAAGTTGCTGTAGAAGTATTCAAGAAAATAATTCTATTGTGCTTGGTTGTTCAGCCCCCTTATTAATTTTAATATCCTATGTAAGTGTTATAAATTTAGACTTGCAAAAATAAATTAAAGAATTAGATGTTATATTGACTTAAGAAAATACATTTAGGCGACTATTGTATCAAAAATTATTAGTTTTCCTTTGTTAGGTATATCGAAGAAAAATAAGAAATTTAAAATTTTATTCTAGTTAGAAATAAGACTAAAAAATCAAAAATTCAAAACGAAAAACTTACACGTACATTTTTTTTTACTTCGGAATAGGAAATAAATAACAGGATAAGACGTTTCTACATGAGTACAAACTTAAAAGAAAAAATTATTTTTAACACTATTCGAAATGTAAATAAAAAAAAATCTTTCAAAATTCTTTTAATTTCATTGATTTCGCATTATTTCTAGGCAAGAATCATCAAGCAGGTCAACTTTCTCTCTGACAATGAATGAAAATCCATATAATGCGGTCATCATTGGTAACAGAATAAATTATGAATCAATTTTGACCACAGGCGATAATGTACTTTTTTTATTAAGGAAAAGAAATCGTCAGTTTTAAACGATTAAAAATATCTGAACAAAAAGTACAGGCCTATAACGTTCTTATTATTACGCTAATAATAGAGAGCTTAACCTGTGATTTACGGTATATAGTAGGCCCAATAAACGACCATATATCTTCCAGGCAATATAGTTTTTGCAGACCGTTAGCACTGCCAATACAGATGATATGGCTGTCGCAGGTAGCTTGGGTAACTTGATCTCAAAAGGATATTTATTTCTTTTTGCTTTTCAATGTGCTTTTTATCATTGAGTATATAAAGTTTACCATAATACAGCTTTTTGTTGAGATTGTTGTACAGACGTAATTTAATATATTTAAGCGAAAAAATTGTACATAAAGCAGCTCTTTATTTTTCCATGATATTTAATACAATGACTTAAGTTAGGAGCTCAAAATCATCAACAGATCTAAAAATAGCATTTTGTAACGAATATATTTGATATCATTAATTCACAGTTTTTATGGTAACAAGGTTATATGAAAACAAGTCATCGACCAGCTCTATGTTGCAGGGCAGTTTACTTGAGGGGGGATTACTAATTTTAGTTACACATGCTAATGACCTATCAATGTACTTACCAAAAATAAACGTACACCTCTTAACACCATTGGTATGGGCCAATAAAGAGATCTAATTTGACGCTATTTGGCAAACAGCTTACTGCGAGTGGTTCTGTAAGGAAACTCAAGAAGTGTACAAAATAAGCAAGGTTAAAAAGTAAAATTGAATGTTTAATTTAGAAAAATAGGAAGCATCGTGGAATTTAAATTAGATGTAGTGGAAAAGAAAATGATAATTTTGCTACTTGCTTTAGGGGGTTGCAACGCTTTTACAGTGCTAGGGGACGCAAACTTAAAGCAGTTTTCTTTATAAAAAAAAGATGACTATGCAAAATAACAGGATTTTTATGGCACTTTCAAAATTAAGTATTTAACCTTTGAGGAGAGCACTCCTTCGCTAAAATAAAGTTAAGGGGCTTAAACAGGGACACACGTTCAAGATCTCTCCATACTGTCAAAAATCCAATACGGCAAATAAAAGTTTAAGGGCACAGTCTACGAAGCTCCCTAACTTGCTCTCAAAGGAACATCGTGCACAGATGCATTGAAATAATTAATCATGGATAATTAATTAGTTAACTAGGCCGGTTAAATAATTAAGCTGAAAAAATAATGTAACCATTAGTTCATTAAGCTAGTTTGATAATTAAGCTGGCTTTTCCCTAAAAGAAAACAATGATCAGGCTCCAACGCGTGAAGTAAAAGTTCCATACAAAATGGATAATAAAAATCGAAAAAATCGATACTAATCACCCTTTAACTTCAACAAAGATTCATCAGCAAAAACAGAAGGCATGAAACTGTATTTCACCTTCCTCACAGACAAATGACAACTCCAGAGTCATAAACGTCAAGCAATACGATTTAATCGATATTTCTAAGATGAATTCATGCTCTCGCAATGCTCGCGATTCATTTGAACTACTTGAAAATATTACAGTAACGAACGTTACAATTTGTATTGGTTGATGAATTTTGTTGAATTTTATACTGATGTATAACAAAGCCTTTTCACAATAAGTTTATGCTACAAATGAGAACTACGAGTTATTGTCGTTTAAAAGACAGGGGCCAATCAAGACAGATGGTTATTTTTATTTTTTTTTAGACATCCTTTGGCATGACTTACCAGTAATATAAAATTCGTGTAGACGTTAGTTTGTAACGTGGTCCTTATTTTTGTTTTTGATTCACTGCTGTATCTCTCTTTTTGTAAGATGATGTAAATGATCTACAGCTCATGTAAGTGAAACTACGAATTTTTTTGTGGATTTCATAGCAAGTAACATTCAGATTCACTAAAGAGGTTGAAGATTTAATACTAGTTGAAATTAAGATATTCTAGAAACAGATTTTGACTCACTTTTGGCCTGTCATTGTAAATAAGTCGTCATTAAGAACATGAGTTTTTTCTAATATTTCAGCGATTTGTTTGATTTTCAAGTGATTTTCATCTTGGAACGAGTTGGTAAATGAATTTAGTTTGTTACTGTGAAAAGTACATAATAAAATTGCTCTTTTCTTTATAATATTTTGTTCTTTAGGCCTGTAATTAAAACTAGTCTCGTGGACTAACCAATAATTTTGTTCTGATACTATCTTAAACCAAACTCAGTACTTATTTACTAAAATCAATCCATTGATGCCCTTTAGTTTTGTTCTGATTTATATATACACTTGCGCACTGTGATTTGCTTTCGCACATAACACACTACGCAAGATCAAATGGCTTGGTTCTCTTCAATCGTCGGGCATGATGATGATGGTCCAGCAGCTGAAGAGCTTCTGCGTTGACATGAAGCCTGGCTTTATGCTTACCAGCAAACCTTTTGATCTCTTCCTTCACCGTTGGTATTCCAAAATATCAATGAAGATCTGGGCTGCGTACATACCAAGGTGCGTCCACTATCTTGCGCAATACTTTATTTCAAAACGTTTGAATTGACTTAGTATTGCTATCACTGGTGCATCCCCATAGTTGGATGCTGTAATTGAGTAGATCTACTCCACGCTATTCCGCCAGCTCCAAGTATCTGCTTACTTTCTTCAAAGAGTTGAGCGTAAAACTTTCCTAGTGCCTAAATAATACGTCATGCAGTTCAAACTCCCCACGCATCCTTCATATGTAGTAAGAAATTATATTTATAACAGCAGATTGTATTTTAAAAATGAAGAATCAAAGAGTTTATTATAATACTTTGACGTTACACACACAGTTTGTAATAATATCTCACTTATTTAAATACAGTTACGCCTCATTAATGCAATGACATTTTGGACCTCCTACGCGTATTTACTTAGTCGCTGGCGTTGCTGTAGGGTATAATTTCTAATAAACAAATAATTTTTAAATTGACTTTCTTTTACTCCAAAGCACGAAAGTATTAATTTATTGATAAAAAACTGGAGGACGAAAATCCGCTTTTAAAGACGAACGAAAGAAATTATCAACTTGTTTGTAGGCGAGCACTAAGCGGATCAAATATACTCAGACTTCTAGTCCAAAGGATAACACTTATTTTAAAAGAGAGTGGCTTAAACTTTATGTCGCAAGTTTTAAAGTCTACTTAACTTAAATGGAAATACTTTACTAAGTAATTAGATTTTTAAAAAATAATGTTGCTATTAACGGATTACACTATTTCAATTTAGAATTATAGAAGAGAAAAAAGTAAAACTTGTTCAGCATTTTTTAAGTTTTGCCATTCATTCTAGGTGACATTTTTAAGAGCGACTGTCGAAACAGTAATTCAAATGGCCAACAAAACACCAAAAGTGCTTTACAACACCGACTCAAAATCCACACGAATACCGATACTCCTCCTATTTAGTCAACATTATATAAAATATTTTTTTTATAATGCGTTCATCTTTTTACCTTCTTGCGAAGTTGGAAAATTAAAGTGTTGTTAAGACATCTTTAATATATTGCCTTAGCGAAAAAAGCTATTAGTTACATAACATTTACTTTCCAATCATTTAGCATTCTACGTTATAAGGTATCAAGGTTAATGAACATAATTTCAGGAAAAATACGGTCAATTTATTTGCTCTCTTTTTCGTTCGGCTGGTAATGAGTTGATTTTCTGACAACTGAAACGAGGGGATAGTAACATAATGAATATACGGTATTGAACAATTATTTGTATAATTAAATAAAAAAAGATTTGAGCATTTGGTTTGAGTGAAGCGTGTGTGTGAATTTGCTTGCCAAATGGAAGACTTCTTTATTATGAATATTTGGGAAAAAGTTACTAGATGGTATAGGATTAATTAAATTATTTATATGTCCAACAACGTCAAAAAAAACGTGCATAAAACGTTTCACGCTCTTCTACTTGTTCTTGCGAATCATCTAGTTCTTCTATTTTATTTTGAATAATTTCAAATTCTTGTCACCATTCGTTCTCCTTGAAGAGCCGTACGGGAACCTACAATGTTTTACTAGTCTCAAAATTTTGTACAAACTTTTCTTGTCATTTAAATTTCCCTTTAAAACGCCGCTTTGGCGTATTAATCCAGTTAAATTCAGTCATTTTGGCAGCGTATTTTTTGGCTAAAATTAAATTTACTTATCCTATGCCTTGACGATAACCCTTATACTCTAGATTTTATAAGTATTACAGGCGTTTATTATTGCTACCTAACGCGTGCCAAAAAAAAAACTGATTTAATTAAATCTAGTGAAACCTTACAAATTTACTTCGACCTTGTAGACGACATTAAAGATTATATGGTACTTACTCCTTGCATTTACGCCCACTTCCATGCCATTATCTTAACCCACGTTTCAAAACTTGCAAATCTATTGAATAAGCCAGCAGAAGTATTGGTGTTTGACACTGATTTATACTTTTTTCTTCAAACCCCTTTATTTTTTGTACTGCGTCTAAAAATCCCGTTGCAATGGAAACCTCCACTCATCCGTCTCGTTAATGGACCAAAACGTACTTTTTGTGCTTGCTAGTACTCAAGTGAAAAATACATCCTCATATTTTTGACTAAAACAATATTTTTATTATTTTTTTTCCTGGAAATTTTTTCTTAGACAATTTCTTTCATTCTAATAACAACAATGGCTTACCCGCTAAAAAATAAAGCTGAGCTTTCAAAAGAAAAAGGAACCCACTCTTTAGTTACTGAAACTAACTTTATTGTTAGAACCACAAAAAATCTAACAACAAAATTTTTTTACAAATTTTCATTCAACATGTAAGGTTACTTGAGAAATTTTTTGCGTTGCTACAGAATCGATAGCATAACCTTCAGTTTTAATTATCTTCTTTTGCAGCAGATTACCATTTTCACTCTACAACTTCCTCAGTTCTGTCTTCTTCTGTCACTTTCTTGAGCGTTTCCGATTTGAAATTTTTCGGCCTAAACCTGAACACGGTAGTTATTCTTTTTAAAGCACTCTATTACTGATAATTTCTCTTCCAAACTTAAAAACTTTCTCTTCATTTTAGAAATTGTTACTCTTTGGATAGAAAATTAAACTAAATTCACAAAATGCTTATTAAATTACATGTAGGTTATTCCAGAGGCGCCAATTAATTTTTTCTTAGAAATTTCCATGGATTTATTATATAAAAGGATACGGGATGATGTAACATTCGTTGAAGCCAAAACAAACCATTCTAAGCGACACTGTAAACACAATTTGTAAACATTGGCCACATCTTATTTTACCTTGTATTTGTGTATTTGTGGTTTCATTATAAACAATATAGTATAAAACTTATTAAGTATCAGATTTCAATTCATTTAAAAAAATCTCGTATTTTAGAAAATTAACATAAGTAAGCAAAGTGCCCTGAAAAAATTAAAATTTTGTCGTGCACAAAAAATAAAACAATAATTACAGTCACTGGGTAAGATCCGAGTAAAATAAAATTGACATAATGTGGAGGATTACAATAATCGTAGTAATCAGCATTAATGTCGGCGAGGGACGAAGGATTGAGAATGGAAAAGTTAGTGCTCGAGTTTATCAAGAAAATGGAACATTTTGAAGGAAACTAAGCGGCAAAGATACACTCAGACTTCTTGCCTGAAGGGCAAAATTTAATTCAAAAGCAAGTAATTTTAACTTTAAACTTTTAGTCTTTGAGGGTTACTATGCTTAAATGTAAAACTTTCCATGCGAATATCAAATAACTCGTCGTAATAGTTATTAAAATTATATTTTGCGGTTTTTAAGAGTGGAGATTTTAATATAGCCATTTAGCTTTCAGCAATTTAGATATAGGATTTTTGAGAAACTCCTTATGAAATTTGTATTTCGCGTTACTCTTACTGGGCTACTTCTACAAAGAAAAAACATAAAATATACACCAGAAATGGACCTAATTTTCAATTTTCACAAAAAAATTGTTTGAAGGAAAAATACAATTTACACTGAGATTTTCTTTAAAGACACCGTTTTTTCTTAGGGAAACGATATGCCAAGAAGTTGATTAAATTTGTTTTTGTTGTCAAAATCTGAAAATTTATAAAAAAAATTTTTATTTTTCTAAAATACTGTCACATAGATATACGCCTATGATTTAACGCCCTAACCAAAATGTCACATAGCTGGTTATAAGTAGGTTAATTATTACAGTAAGGCTTACCGAAATACTTATATTAAACGGGTACATACTGGTAAGGATTTTTCACAATCATTTACATTGTTGTGTATAGGGGCGTAGGGGCAGCTTCCGACAACCAGTTTAATGATCGGGCCGACGCGACGCCACCGCTCGCTATCGCGACGCAACAGTACCGCCTCCTTTTGAATTTCGCTGGTACGCTATATATACAGGGTGTTATGAAATTCACTACATTATATTGAAACCGGTAAATCCTGATTTCAATTCAGATTGGGAAAAAATAGTCATAAATGGCACTTCGAGATAAGCTGGTAATCGCCCCTTAAATTTTCTCTAACGAGCGGTACCCGCCACTGGCAAGAAACACATGATACGGAGTATGTGGCCAATTCTATTACTAATTTTTTTCATGTACCAAATAAGTTAGCATAAGAAATAATGTTATTATTAGTAAATTATTAGAGGTGTTGTAAAAATATATAATAAATTTACCAGCTTTATAACCTAAGCCATCACAAACTCAACTCTTACAAAAACAGACAACTTTCCTAATTTTTTGTCTTCATTCTACATAATCTGGTCTTAATTCAGAGTCAAGAAGAATAATAAGCCGATTTTCTAAGTAAGATGAAGCTAGCAATAAAATCTTCTGTAAAAAATACTTTTTAAAAACAAGCTTTTATTATTTGGATGTACTAAAGGGAAAAAAATTAGTATACCTTTACCATTGTGGCAATTCTGAATGCTATTTTGAAGTGGACGTATTTCGCGTTGGTAGATCCTGATAAAAGTAGTATCAAAGTTATTGCAGAAAGAGATATAATATATTATGTTAAATTTATTGTTTTAAAAACTTGTCCCGCGCGAAAAATCTATACTGGCGGTAATTTTGTTTGGGACTAATTGCAAGTAACTAAGTATGTATTTTTTTTTCGATTCACGCGACAAACTTTTAAGATAATAAATTTAACATAATATATTATATCTGTTTTAATGATAACTTTGATACTACTTTTGTTAGTATCCACCCACGCGAACTACGTCCACTTATAAATAGCATTCAGCATTGCCACAATGAAAAAAATATACCCATTTTGTTCGTTTTAGTATATCTAAATAATAAATGCTTGGTTTTATAAAAAAAATTTACATAAAATTTTATTTTAAATTTTTAGTTACGTCTTAACCTATGCATTTTTGATAATACATAATTATTACAAGGCATTTTACTGTTATCGTATTTTACTCGTCAAACCCTTTCATTTGATATCCATGTCAAGGGGATTGTGAAGAAAAATATAATTCGCCATCTTGTGGCGTCTGCAATATTGGGTTTAGAATGACCTCAGCTCATCGTATTCTACTCGATAAACACTTTTATTTCATACAAATGTCTAGGATTTGCGAATAAAAGGTTTATTCGCCATCTTGTGGTGTCCGCCATATTGGGTTTAGAATCACGTCATATAGGTTACCGTATTTTACTCGTCAAACCCTTACATTTAATATCTATATCAAGGGGAATGTGAAGGAAAACGTATTCCGCCATCTTGTGGCGTTCGCTATATTGGGTTTAGAATGACGTCGCATAACTTATCGTATTCTACTCATCAAACCCTTTCACTTGATACCCATGTCAAGGGGGTTGCGAAAAAAAGGAAATCCGCCGTCTTGTGGCGTCCGCCATATTGGGTTTAGAATGACGTCACATCGCTTATCGTATTCTACTCGTCAAACCTTTTTATTTTATACCAATATCAAGGGGATTGTGAAGAAAAGGAAATCCGCCATCTTGGAGCGTCCGCCATATTGGATTTAGAACAATATTAGATATACTATATTCCATTGTCACTGGACCTACACACGTGTGAAAAATTTCAAAGCTTCATTAAAACTAGTCGAAATCTTGATTGCAATAATTGACCAAAACATACTAACAAACATATAGGTACATCTGGTATATACAAGCAAACTAACAGGTGGAGTTAAATAAAAGCTTGTAATAGTAAAAAACAGGACCTGGTCATTCTACACAGCTCTTAAAAGGTCACTGTCATTTTCAAGTCACCTCTGGACAAGGTTACGGTTGAAAATTAACCAATGAACGGTCATTTGTTAACCAATTCTATTGTTTAACTGTGAACCGGAACTTGAATAGAGGTCATACGAAGACAGCGGGCCTCAATATCGTCTCAGTGAGAGTGTTAGAGAAGGAGGCGGTATTATAATTATTGTTGCGGAAACCAACACTACTATTCCGCGAAACACAAAGAAGTGAAGAAAGTGAAGATTATAAAATAAGTCATTAATATAACTACTTTATTGGATATGCTATTTTTATAACAATATCCACATAACGTAATATCAAAAAAGAAAACGTTATCAAAGTATGCTGTGCAAACAATCACACATATTTTGAATTATTACTCTTGAAAGGTAACATAGGTGAAAGGTATTCGTAAATGAAAAATAAATCTGACAAGTTCTGAAGTTATTATTTTTAAGAAAATTACATTATTGTCATTGTCATTGCATAATACAGAATTTAGAAAAGAAACTTATACAACAAATAACCTAAAAACAATAAATTTAAACTAAATGAGACGTGACCACCTTCTACTTCCAAACATGTTTTCATTATTCTTTTTACAGCAGCAAAAATATTGGTTGTTTGGGTTTGATCTCCTCAAATTTATTTGTATCTCTAGCCCGTAGGTCTTCTAAATTTTCACAAGGGGTTTCGAAAACCAAGTTTTTAATGTGTGTGCGTGAAAAAGGCACACGGCGTGAGATCGCAGGACCGTGGTGGCCACTTAACTGGCATATTACGACTAATGATTCGGTTTTCAAAAAATGCTTCCAAAAAATTTAAATTATCAAGAGTTACGTGAATTGGTGCACTGTCCTGCTGAAAGTAGTCTTGTCGCATCTCTTTATCGTCTAATGCATTTACAAAAATTTCTAAAATCATTACGGTACCGCGCCGAATTGAGAGTCCCTTCAAAAAAAAATCAGTCCAATTAATCTTCTTTTCGATATGGCCGCCCACACGCCAACTTTCTGTGAATGCAGAGGCTTCTCTATAAAGAAATGTGGATTTTCAGAACTTCACATTCTCATTTGTTGAGAATTTACATAACCAGAGAGGTAAAGAAGGTTTTTCAAATAGGTACGTTTTCATTATTATACAAACTACTCATAAACCACTCTGAAAATTGCATTCGTTTGTCGTTTGGTAACAATTCCTGGACTAAACTTAGACCATAATCGTTCATATGCAGGTCACATTTCAGGATTGTATTGCAAGTTTCGTAGGAGACATTTACTTTCTGGCAAACGCCCAATAGGGGTATGTGGGTGTTCATTAACAATTTGCCTCAATGCTTCTACTTTTTGTGTAGTGCGAACATTGGCGCTCCCACTGCCTTGCTTTCTATTCACACTTTCTGGTCCTGCAGAGTAGTCGAAATCAATTCTTTTTGAAAATACTGAACGGCGTTAAATAAACCCACTGACCATCAACCCTTCTACTATTTCTAAACTGACTTTCGATCATAGAAGCCTTTTGTTCGGCCGTGACTACCACATTTAATTTTCTTAAAAATAAAATCTTCAGAACTTGACCGATTTATTTTTCCTTCACCTATAGGGGAGACCGGTGACAATTGTAACAAAAAACATATGCGATTTTTTACAACCTTACCTGTCAGTTCTAATTTATTGATTTTTTTTGAGGATGTCCCCGAGCTTTTTAAGTGACTTAATAAATTTAGAATGCAGAAAAAATATCTAGTTTCTTGTTTAGAACATATAATTCAAGTCAATGACAAGTGTTTCAATTGACACCGGACTGGTGGCAATTGTAACGGACACAGGTGTCAGTAGTAACAGTACGTACAAACATATTAAATTTTATTTTAAATATCCTATTTGAATATAAATAATAACATTAAAAAATAAACAAAGGGTTACACAAATAAAAAAGTAGTTTTTTTCTGTTGTTAAAGTCGACAAAAATATACCAAAAAAAAACACGACAAATTCGTAACAATCTGTATTAGTAACTTCTATTAAAATATAAATACCTAGCAATATTTGAAAATATACAAATGCAAAGTAAATTATTCTTTTAAAATGAAAGATGTTAGATAAGAAACGTGGGTATGTTAACATTACTAAAAGACCTTACTCTTCACCTGAGTTAAGTATATCGCTCGTGCGGAAGAAGACTTTTTTACTCAAAATTTTTGGCTTACACTCTTATGGGAAAAATTTACGAATTATTAATTTTAAGTTAATATACGAGTATTTTTTCTTCCGTATGCACGGTATGAGGTCTCCACAAATGTTTGGTTTCATATTGTAAAGCGTTCTATAAAGAAATACATTGTGATGATACATACTTTTTACATTGGTTTCACTTGTACCATGTTACAATCGTCACCTTTATTCATGTTACAATTGACACCAAAGGACATACGTATATGATTTGTTTACATTATTAAACTATGTAATCTAATTCCTAAAGTGTTCTTATTATAAGATTATATAGTCAATATAATCCATATTTCAGTGGTATATTTTAAATATGTGTTGAAAACATAGGTAACAAATTATTTACAAAAGAAAATAAAAATAAATACTTACTTTTCGTGTTGAAAGTCACGTTTCAGATCGTAACAACAATATTCATCAGAATTCTTAAAGCAACTAACAATCTAAAGAAAGATCTGTCAACAACCGTTGAACATGTGTAACTCGGTTCGCGATAATCCGGCGGGGGGCGGACGTATACTGAATGTTACAATTGACACTTGTTACAATTGTCACCGGTCTCCCCTACCTTTCACCTATTTTAACATTTAAGCGTAATAACTCAAGACAGGCGTGATTGATTCCATGGCATACTTTGAGGACGTTTTTTTTAATCTTACGTTATTGAACAAGCCTTACCTTACTAAAACAGATTTTTCGATATTCGTTGTAACATATAAAAATATTACTTCACTTTTAGACCATTAACAGCGGGTTGCATAAAACTTTTAATCAAGTAGTAAATTTAATTGACGTTTAAAAGCATCTTTGGCAAATGACATTAACATGAACGCTGTCATATTACAAGTGTCTAATTCGTTTAATTCATGATTACATTTTTTGTGCAACCGGACATAAGACTTTTTTGCATCGAGGGTGAATGTACCGTATTATTAAAGTTTGTCTGAATACGATCCTCCTAAATTTTTAGCTCACATTTTGGTACCGAGATTTTGGGATAATTGCTTTTTCTGCTATCGCTGAAGGAGTAAGTTCAAGATACTCTTCGTTCAGATTTTCACATATCATTTTTATTATTTTTTTAAGAAATTTCGTTATGTACAGTTAAATCTTGTCGATTCTGGGTGGCTGGGAGATAACGCCGTCAAGAATTAAACAAATGAAATTGGTTACTAGGAGACAGATTTTCAATTATGACTGCTGCCAAAACTGCCGCCTACTAGGCTAACTTTTGTTCAAAATTGTATGGAAGATAGGTCTGACGAATGGTTGGTTGCATAATAATTCTTTCTTGCACCGTGCGTAAACGTTTTGACACGGCGCGGCGGCGGCGCGGTTAAACCTTTTCGCACGCTAAAATTACTAATTTTCAGTTGTAGAAAAAGTTGGTTATTATTAACCTGTGTCAAATTTAATATCGCCAACAGTGTAGACAAAAAAATAAACAAAATTACCATAAACAGAATAAAAGATTATCTTCTAAATGTTAGCAAAACAGTAAAACATACAGATGTACCATATTTTCTTTATTTTAAATAAAAATTCACTACGAAATTCCATTATTATACTATGCATCATAAAGCTCACTTTCCGAGGCACATCGTACCAGATAATAGTCGGAAAATTACAGAACCATTCGACACCTTCCTGCCAGATGCGAGAATATCCAGATGTATTTATAATGAACACTGACGTAGGTAATAACACAGAAAACACGATTACATATATTATTTAATGGAGCAGGGAAGCCATTTTGAGGTGTTTGATGACACGTGAAGAAAAATGGTTATTATTCACAGCTATACTTTTAGAAATCTCTTTAGTATTGCCTAAATTTATGTTTTTTTCAACAGTGATGCAATATGCCTAAAAAACATTAAAACAAAAAATAATAAATGATGTTTCATTTTTAGTTTAATGTACTTATGTCAATTGAGATAAACTAAGTAAACTAATAGATTTAAAGACGAAAACAGCATAATGAATGAAGCTTCCAAAAATTTTAATAAAGTGGCCTCGTATAGTCTAGAGGCTGGAGATAGAAATTTTCGGCCAATTCCATAACTATTCTTTTTGTCAATATTCTAGTAGTTCTATACCACGGATTGCAAAAGTGTCCGTCTGTCAGGGTACGCGTGAACTGAGCTTGCCGGGACCATTTCAAATATTTAATGGCTGACAGAAGACCTTTGTCCCGCTGAGAGGCTTTTCTTACATTTTAAGCCATAAACAATACAAGGACTTGTATAATGATTTTAGCAGTTTTTTAACGTACCTACCTACTAGCTTGAAGCATTTTGTCTGACAGGTAAGCTGGCCCCGCCAAGCTTCATCCCGCTATTTGCATGGCAGAAATGCTATTCGCCAATCCGAAAGTTATATAACAAAATACAAAACCTAATGACAATCTTCCAAATCTCTTGACAGTTTCCGGGCTTTTACCGCTAAAGCGTCTCATGCCAAAAAGATTGCAGGTAAAAAGTCGGTCTGAAAGAGATCGAAAGAGGTACCCACAAAATTCTAGTGGTAAAAGGCAGTAGAATCAGTTCAGAGTTTAATATGGATGACATTAGAGTAGAATAGAATGATACATTATCTACCAATAAAAATATATAGATGACAGCACACTCAAACTTTTCGATATGCATTACGTTTCCATTTAAACCCAAAACTTTTAGTTCTTATTGGCTACATTGCTTTATCAATATCAGTTGTTATACATTATATTAAATTGAATAAAAAGTTTTAATAAAATAATTAATATTTTCAGTGTGCTGTTTGTAAATTAAAGTCATTATAATTTATTATCACATTAATATATAGTTATTGTAATAGCCATGCGAGGGAAATACAATACAAAAAAGATATTTTGCTGCCCTAGAAGAAATACTGCATCCCTTAAGTAATAAAGTAGTCAAAATACAGATAGCTACAGTTAAGACGGACTTCCAAAAACTAAATAAATATAATAAAATTATAAACAAATTACAGTTAGTTACCGAGTCTGAATTTTCACCAAAACGGCATCTAATTTTGGATTTCGCTCTATGCAGATTTGCAGAGCAACATATTTCAGTACTTTGACGAGAAAGGCAATGAAAACTACATAATGCATATTATATGCCACAAACAGGCAAGATCTTAAAATTGCAAATTTTTAAATCATCATAAATCAACAACGACAACATATACCTGAGGATATAACCAATAAAGCGGAACAATATGGCTAAAAGTTTAAGGTGTCGACAAGAGTTTGCTCTCAACAAAATCTATTATATCCTATAAGCAAAATTAACTTTATTTGTATGACATACCTACATTTATTTAATTTTAATTACGTTAGGAGTACTCTCAACTCACTCAACTACTATAAATAATGTTAAGCATGTGCTTTGAGTGATAATATGGGGAACTTCCTGCCTCATTATAAAACATATCAAGGACGATTCTATGCCCTATAAAAATCTAGATAATCTGAAGTATTGCTTCTTGTTAGTATATTCAAAGATATTAAAAATTCAATCTCTTCTAATCTAAAAAAATACATCATCATCTTCCTATTTACTTTTACTTAAGATGTAACGCCATCAGTTAATTTTTATTTTAAAGCTAAATTTTTAATAAACACAATAGACAGGACACTACAGTCATAATTTGAATAACTTTTTTTGGTCTAGCTACATACTCTTAGCTTGTTCAACTTTTGTCAGTAAAGAGGTATGTTTCTGCATACATACCTACATATGTTTCATATTTAACAACCCGTCAAGTGTCATTACATTCAAACGTTTGTCAATCATTGGTGAAAAATATTCTGCACAAAGAAAAAAATCAATCCAACAAAGTAAAATTAAACGAAGATGACTATTACTGCCGACTCCAGTTTTGTGAAATTATTCAATGGTGCAGCATGGATGATCCATTTTTTTGTGCCAATATTTTATTTTCGGATGAATCTACCTTTTTTCTCAGTGGTACTCTCAACCGGAAAAACTGTAGCTATTGGTATACAGAGAATCCCCATTGGGCTCAAGTGGCTCATACTCAACATCCTGAAAAAGTCAGCTTTTTGGCTGGAATACTTTAAGCCAGGATTATAGGTCCCTATTTTTTTGACGTAAATGTGACCGGCGAAATTTATTGAGACTTTTTGTAAATGAAATTAATTCCTGCCTTACCACAACTGCACCCAGGTAATGAGTCAGACACACCCACTTAAACAATGTGGTTTCAACAAGATGTAGCACCACTGCACTATTCACAACCTGTTAGATAATATCTCAATGAGATATTTTCTAAAAGGTGGATAGGACGTCGCATATAGGAGTGTTTGTTTTACAAAACTGGACAAAATTATCTATAGGATTATTTTATTATAAATTGATAAAACAAATCTGTAGGACAATAAATTAGCTCTATTTTACGATTTCCCAAATACTGCGAATTCGCAGTTAAATTTAGCAAATAAATGAAACTTGAAGTCAAAAATCAGAGTTAAAACTAAAATAAACCTAAGAACAAAACATAATAAACTAATGCATTATTCTAATAGGTATCTGAATCTGTTTGATCTTGATCCTCCACATCTAGTTCCATTTCCGTTTCTTTTTCACTTTTGTTTCCTAAGGTGTTCTGGAATTGGGGTGGGGGGTCTGCGACCATTAAATTAGAAAGTGGAAAGATGTGGAAGACTCCCTTTCGAATTTCTTAGAAGATAGTCGAAGCTTTCTATCTGATTTTTAGCCGGACAAAGGCGGGCACATAGGCAAAAAGACCTACAAATCAAAGTTTCATACGAAAAAATGTTATTGTATTCTATCTTTTGTCTATACGTATATAATTTAAGTCTAAATCTACCTAATACCGATATATTTTTTTTATAGAAAATGGCATCCTTACCTGGTTCTTCCATAATTTTATGAATAGATTTTGAATATGTTTTGAAAACAGCCAATATTCACACTACAAATTACCTGGAGCAGAACCAGGCGATTTACATGACGAATAAGTTCAAGCTGATCGTATGAAAGGACGAACGGTGGGGAGCGCGGTACATAGCGGCTACCATTGTTAATTCGACTTTTGTCCAGTTTTCTTGCTCAAATACTCCTATATGAGTCGTGGCCCTATTGAATGGCCTGCGAGATAACCGGATTTCACTCCCCTAGATTATTTCCTGCGGGAATATTAAAAAGAAAAGGTTTCCTCAACAGACCTCCTATACAATAGAGGATTTAAGGGATCGTATAAGGAATGAGATTCGGCAAATTTCACCTTATTTCATCAGAAACGTTCAAGAGTTTATTGATAGATTAGGATATTGTCAGGAAGTTAACCGTCAACAATTCTAGCATTTGTTGCGTTGAAATTCTTTATGTTGGCTTTTTTTATTACATAAAAATTTGTAATAGTATTTGAGTTTGTTTTATTTTGCTGTCGTAATTATCTTGTGATAATTTTTTATTAAATATTACCAATATTACCAAATTTGTTATCGTACTAAGGCTAAAATTACCTTTTAAACAATCACCTGACCTAAGTTTCCATGTAAAAATATTAGCGATGACGTCATAACTTTGACAGATGTCAAAATTTAAAAAATTTAGTATCATCATATTGTGTAAAATTAAAAATCAATATGGACTTGTTTTTGCTTATTTCCTTAATATTTTCCATTTTCGATATATTTAGGTTTCCAGACTTATGTCCTTACTGTATAATCATCTTGAATACGACTACTAAATACATAATTATTAATTTCATAAATCAACCGAAAATTACCCACGCTTTAGCTGCGTAGCAATCCCCAAAATATTTACGTTTTCCTTGACAATAACTTTCTGTCGAAATAGGTCATCACATATTTTTTTCTTGTAACCATATCGGTTTTCCCGCAGTAATTTAGCAGAAATGTAGATTGTGTTACAGCAAATAATTACTGTACAAACAACTATTAAGTATTGCTTCTCCGTCTTCTAATTGGTAACAAGATAACCCGAAACAGTAAGGCTAGAAAATTACGGAACAAACCGGCAGGAAAATGGCGGGTTACATTGATAATGTGTTTATAATTTATGTTGTCTAGTTAAACGGAAATTCTAGTGAGCTTAACGGCAGTTAAGAAATAAAAGTAGGTAAAGTAGGTCTCAAAGTATATCGTCCTGGCTTTTGGCTACCTGTGATCTATTGTAATAAAACCTTATTGTTGTATATCTGAAAGGTCTACACGGTGACCTAAGTTAATTTTACTAATTTCACTTGTTTAGCATTATTTTGCACATAAATCCTCTCTCTTTTATATAGGGCAGGTAGGTCCATAAGTAGGTCGACAAGTTTATGGCGTTTGATGACGCCATTGTGATTCAGGTTAGGCACCCTTGTTAGTTGACCACAGGGCTGGTGCAATTAGTCTTGAGAAAGCCTGTGTATTGTGCTATTGAGAAATTTGTTGAAGTGTTGAGTGTGTGGTGCAGAGAAATATAGGTGTTCAACTAGTTTTTTATTATGTAGCGCCCATGCGAAAATTATCGCTCTTCATCTAGTAGAAGAAATCGAAATCACTTGTCATTAGATGCAAAACAAATTATTGAGAATGTATATGAATCCTTAGTAAATAAAGGATCCATCAAGCAAGATGCTTTGAAGGAAACCTCTTTACTTATAAAAACGCCAATATCGTCTATAAAAGATGTTGTAAGCCGTAAAGGAATGACAAAAAGGAAAAAACGCAGTAATTTTCAACACGTTCGTTTCGACGATTGTGAACAAGATCATAAGAAGAAAAATATATCCCCTCTATGAAGAACAGGTTGTTTCTACTTTGAATAAACTTAAGATGAAGCTAGAACAAGATGAAGGAAATATAAATATTATACGTGCCACCCTTCGCAGAGTCGTTGCCACCATGGGCTTTAAATACCGCAAAATAGCCGAAAATTAAGTGGTAATGGGATCACAAAAACTGCGGACTTGGAGATTTAATTACCTGCAGCAAATTAAGAAATACAGATCACAAAGCAGATCTATATTTTACCTTGATGAAACATGGTTTGACACACATGACACAGTGTCCAAAGGATGGGTCGATTCTAGTTCAAAGTGCCAGACGAAAGCACCTTCAAAGAAATGAACAAGAATTACAATAATTCACGCTGGATCTGAAGATGGATGGGTTCCAAACTGCTTGCTGTTGTCTGCCAAGAATATTAAGGATTCGAGCTTGGACTACCATGAAGACAAGTGTGGAACTTTTTGAAAGCTGGTTTGAAAATTATCTTTTAAAAACATCCCCAATAATAGTGTGATTATAATGGATAACGCAAGTTATCACAACCGTCTGCTATATAGAGCGCCAAACAGATCAATTACTAAAACTGAGATACAAGAATATTTATTAGAAAATGACATTTATTTTGAATTCAGTTTCAAAAAAGAGCAACCTTTAGAAGTCTTAAATACATTTAACATTAAAAAACAATACGTATGTGATAACTTGTAGGAACAGATGGGTCATACTGTCTTACGTCTTCCCCCATATCATTGTAGATTTAACCCCGTAGAGCATATGTGGCACCAAGTAAAATCAAAGATGAGAGCAGACCCAACCCTATGTGCGAGTATCATAAAGTTAATTAAAACTGGCATAAACAATACACCGGCAGTAAGCTGGAAAAATTCAGCAAAGCATATTTTAATAGTCACAGATTCGTATATTTATATGCAAAATAATATACAATCCATTTTATTAACCTAAATGACGACTCTGACAGTGACAGAATTAGATTTAGATTAAACGAATTTATTAATTATGTAGTAGTAGGAGATGATATGTTCTGCCCCCACCGCCCACCGGTGGGATCTTATCTTGTGATCTATGACGTCATATCTCGGCTACCTTTGCGCAGGTGCAAATTTCAAGTACGTCATCGAAGTCTACGTCACTGGATCTTACGTCAGCAAACCCAACCTGCGCGCGCAGCTGTCAAATGTCACCTGTCAACTGTCACCTGTCACTTGTCAAATGTCAAAATTAAAATTTGACATACGTCACGTATGAAGGATGACGTCATAAGACATGTGTAAAAGCATGTCAGCTGTCACCTGTCATTTAAGATCTGTCAACTGTCACCTGTCACTTATGAAACGTTAAAATAAAAAACTGACATACGTCACGTGTTCAAAATGGCGTCAGAAGACATGCGTAAAAGTATGGCGGCTGTCACCTGTCATTTAAGATCTGTCAACTGTCACCTGTCACTTTTGAAACGCCAAAATTAAAATTTAACGTAGGTCACGTGTTCAAAATGGCGTCAGAAGACATGCGTAAAAATATGTCAGCTGTCACCTGTCATTGAAGACCTGTCAACTGTCACCAGTCACGTGTTAAACGTCAGAATAAAAATTTAAGATACGTCACGTATTCAGGGCGGTGTCCGAAGACGTTTAAAAAAAGAATGGCGTCGATCGGCCTTAGGGTTCCGGAGATATAGTTTTTTGCGATTAGCGACCTAACGGCTGATGGTGGAGAGCCGAAATTCGCATGGGGGATAGTGACGGAGCAGATCTTTCGATTTGTCAAATTAGTTTTCAAAAATCTCGACTTTGAGGAAAAAATTAGATTTCAAAATTTTTACATCACCCTGTATAGTAAATTTTGGATTAATTATATAGGTTATGAATATTAGGGGATTTGGTAATAGAAAAATAGGTATTAGATCATCGGAACTAGTAAAAAATTAGATCTCAAAATTTTTACATCACCCTGTATACTAAATTTTCGATGAAATATATATAATTTAGGAATTTTATTTAAGTTAATAACAACTAAACAACTCACGTTAAAATCGTCAATGTTTAAACTGAGTTGTTGAAACACCCCTGTTTGAACAGCCCTGTTCAAACAGCCCTGTTTAAACTACCCTGTTAAAAACGTCTCTGTTTAAACAGGGTTGTTTAAACACACCCGTTTAAACAGTCGACGGTAGCACTTCCGGTTGATGATAAGGGGGTCGAATATGGTAAAAGTCATGATGGATATCAAAGAAAAGAGAAAAATTTAAATAAAGTAATAACACTATTCGGGTTTCTTAATTCCGAGAGGTAAGGGCATTAGCAATTAAAGAAAATTAATGATTTAATTTGAAATTGTTTGCAAGGAAATCAAAACGTATTTACATGTCGTTTAGTGGCAATAGAAATGAGTATACAGCGATAAGGACGGTGGAAGCCGTCGGCCTTCGCAACTTCCGTCCTTATCAGGAGAATATTAATTAGTTGAAAAAGTTATTTACTTGCAAAATAACAGTCGGTATGTGTGTTTAGATCGAAGCAAATATGTACGTAGAACCGATCGGTAAAAATTAAGATTTTAAAATTTTTGAAGAAATAGAATGTATTAATATTATTTAAGTGAATAATACTATGTAGTAGTGCCGCGTGCAACACAGGAAGTTGCGGTTAACATTTCCGGTGATAAGGTGGGCTCGAACGTGCGAACAACAGAAAGAATTGCAAAATATTAGTATTGTACTGATAAATAAAACACACAATTAGAAATTATTAACTTTATTTGAAGCAGCAAACTGCGTCGTTAACTTGTTAGGACCCATCAGTTTCCGGCTGATAAGGAAAAGCATAAAAGGGAGAAAGAGGCAATTTGCAAAGCACAGTTGGCGTCTGAATCTCCTAGTGTGCACGTTAAGTTCGTTGCCAGCCAGTCGGAGTGTTCTTTGTTCTTTGTTTTTTTTGTGTGAAGAAAGTGTACTGTGAAATTTTTGGGTAAGTACCGATTGATATTAGCTTAAAGTTTTGTAGTCTGCATGTATGAACAAAAATGAAATGTCGAATATTTACAAGAATATTAGTGCCGTTTTGTCAGGGAAAATAAAAAATAGTCTATCGATGTGTCTGTCTTACAACCTAGTGCCGTCGTGTCAGGGAAAATCAAAAATAGTCTGTCTATGTGCCTGTCTTACAACTTTAGTATACAAAATTATGATTTTAATTTCGCGTTTAAGTAACAGCATGGAAATCTTCAATTATTTACAGTAATATTAGAATCGGGATCGAGTAATAGAAAAGGAGGTGGGTCTTAAACCCTTTTTTATTTTTTAAACTATATAGATTAAGATCAAACATACTTTTTAGAATTAAAAGTCGCTGACAGTGTTCAAAACATTTCTTTTTTTTTCATTAGTTGTTTGCTGTTTAAACGTAGTGACTTTGAGTATTTTTAAAATATTTTTTAAAATATTTTACCTTAGCAGTAGAGTGACATAGCTTCCAAACAATAAATCTTTTAAACTAGAACCTAACAAAGCACTCGTAGTCTTCATACATGTAATATTGTTTGAAAAAATTTTAAAGTCGCTGACAGTGTTCAAAACATTTCTTTTTTCACTATTTGTTTTTTTTTGTTTAAACGCAGGGACTTATTATTTTTAAAATAATAATTTACCTTAGAAGTAGAGCGACGTAACGCCCAAACAATAAATCTTTGAAACTAGAACCTGACGAAGTAGTCTTTATGCATGTAATAGTGTTTTAAAAAATAATTTCTCTATCGGGTATGTATAAGCGCTAGTTTTGCTTGAAGTTATGCTAAAAAACTGGAAATTTAGTGCCAGAAAAAAAAAATGAATCAAACAGCTAGTAGGGAAAGATGATGTATGTTCGGTTTCCACTCACATCTCGGAGTCACATAATAGTAGGAGTATACCAACAAGGGTTCGGAAACATTTTCCTCAGTCAAAATATTTTATTTTCCAGAAAATGTTTGTGTGCAACTTCTGTAGCCGTGCATTCGCCAGGAAGGACAGCCTCAATCGTCATGGAGATTGCCGCTTAGCAGTCAAGATCTGCGACGTCTGCAGTGGGATTTTCAAGTCGGAGGGGGCTCTTCTCCGCCACCAGAAGGAGAAGCACCCGGCCCCCAAAAGACCAGCGAAGACCACGCAGACATCCATGGCGAAAAGAGCAAGACTCGTTTCGACAGATGGTGAGTAGTTAAAATTTAAATTTTTGGTGATCTAAATAATAAATTTGTCTTTATATAACTTTGATACTAATTATTTTTTCTTATCTCTAGAACCATCTACATCATCCACGCAGCATTGTGCAACATGCAAAATAGATGTCCCCACGAACCGATGGGGCGGTCATCTCAGGACCCTGGGGCATCGTGAGAAATGCTGCGTGATGCAGGAGGAGGAAGGAGTAGAGCTGATAAGAACATCGTTCAGAAGCCGAATTGCAACGTACCGACTTACTTCAAGCCAGGATCCCACCAACGTGAAGAACTACGTACAGCATCTGAAACAAAAATTAGTCAAGTTGGTGGGAGACATCTGTGCAAAGTATGAACAGCTTAAGGTCGGTCTGGAGCTTTTCGGCCGCTTCCTCCTGCAGTCGAACGAGTCAGAGGAGGTGAAGTCCTTCAACACCAAATACCAGCTGGTGAGCAGGGCTACAGACTTGGAGGAGCTGTTTGACCAGTTTATCGCTATCCTGGACCGAAAGTATGGAGAATTTATGGAAAAGGATAGTGGTAAGTGTAAAACTATTGCAAAATTTTTTTTAAAACTTTAATATTTCTTACTAATACCTATTTCTATTGTTACAGGGTGGGTGCTCCAACAACTCCTCCACTTAGAATTAGGTATCAACAAGATCCAGCCTCTAAAGCCATCTTCCTACATCCCGCTGCCAAAGGAGATTGAAGCAAAGAAAGCTGTCTTGAACATCCAGAACACGGATCAAAAATGTTTCATGTGGTCAGTCCTAGCTGCCTTACATCCTTTGGATCGAACTCAACATGCAGAGAGAGTCGCGAACTATCTGCCTTTTGAGAACGAACTGGACTTTACAGGTATAGAATTTCCGATTAAACTTATCGACATCGCTAAGTTTGAGCGTCTCAATAATATTTCTATTAATGTCTATGGACTTGAAAGGGTTTTTGACAATGGTAAAAATATTATTGAAGTCGTGGGTCCCTTATACTTTACAAAATCTCGTAATAGGGAGCGACACGTAAATTTGTTAGTAATCAGTGATGACTATGGAAATAGTCATTACTGCTTAGTAAGAAGTTTATCGCGCCTGATCTCAAGTCAATTATCCTCACGCTGTGGTACAAAGTATTTATGTGACGGTTGTTTATCGTATTTTTATTCAGAACAAAAATTAAAGACTCATCAGGAGCACGATTGTGGGCACGTTTTAGCTAAAGTCCCAACGACAAATTTAAAAAAAAATAAATATGGTGAAGAGATTCCCGAGAATATTTTGAAATTTACAAACTTTGAAAAAAAATTAAAAGTGCCTTTCGTTGTTTATGCCGATTTCGAAACTATCCTTGAACCCCTGGATACAGAGGAAAATGCACAGGATCCCGATACGTCATACACTGTGAGAACGCACAAACATGTTCCGTACTCGTTCGGTTACTACATCAAATGTGACTTTGACGATGCTCATTCGATTTACCAAAGTTATAGAGGTCCGGATGCTCACAAAGAATTCGTAAAACGATTAGAGATTGATTGTAAATCAATCTATAATCGCTTTATGAAGGAAGTAGTACCCATGACACCTATTTCTGCGGAACAAGAGAGGGAGCATCAAGAAGCTAGGGTGTGTCATATTTGCGAAAAGCCATTTGATGCAGCGTTAAACGATCGTGTGCACGAACATAGCCATACAGACGGCTCCTATCGAGGTCCCGCGCACTCTGTATGCAACCTGAATTACAAAATCCCTCAATTTATACCCATCTTTTTCCATAACATGTCCAACTTTGACTCCCACCTGTTTGTTAAGGAATTGGCTTCCAACGAAGAAAAGTTGGATGTTATCCCTCAAAACAAGGAAAAGTATATCTCCTTTACTAAACATGTTTTGGTAGATAACATCGAGAACAGAGATGGTAAACAACATCAGGTATTTTTAAAATTACGCTTCCTCGACAGTTTTCGTTTCATGGCCAGCAGTCTCGATAAACTAAGTCAAAATTTAAAACCAGAACAATGTCGAGAAGTGAGAAAATATTTCGCGGAAGAAAATAAGTTTCAGCTTATTCGACAGAAGGGTGTCTTCCCATATAATTACGTGGATAGTTTCGCGAAATTGAATGACACAAAGCTTCCATCACAAAAAGACTTTTATAACCAGCTGAAAAAAGAAGACATCAGTAACGAGGATTACAAGCGTGCTGGGGCTGTATGGAATTTATTTGAATGTAAAACTTTAGGCGAATATTCAGATATTTATTTAAAATCCGATGTACTATTATTGACAGATGTTTTTGAAAGTTTTAGAGACGTGTGCCTTAACACTTACGGTCTAGATCCTGCGCAGTACTTCACGGCGCCCTCTCTTGCGATGGACGCCGCACTCAAGTCCACATCAATTTGCTTGGAATTACTGACAGATCTAGACATGGTACACTTCTTTAAACACGGTATTCGCGGTGGGGTCAGTCAGTGTAGTGTTAGAAAAGCTTTTGCTAACAATAAATTTCTACCTCATTATGACGCTTCCAAACCTACTTCCTACATCATGTATTTGGACGCTACCAACCTCTATGGTGCGGCTATGTCTCAATATTTACCAACGGGGAATTTTAAGTGGTTAGATGAGACCGAAATTCAAAGTTTAGATTACATGAATGTCGCGAACGATTCTAAAACTGGCTATATATTAGAGGTAGATTTAGAATATCCCGAACAGTTGCATTATTTCCACAACGAACTACCCTTTTGTCCACAATCAATAGCTCCACCAGAATCAAAATTCCAAGATATTGAAAAATTAATTCCAAATTTTAAACCTAAAAGTAAATATATAATTCATTACCAAAATTTGCGTCAGGCTTTAGATTATGGGCTTAAGCTCACCAAAATTCATCGCGTTATATCTTTTGACCAATCACCGTGGCTAAAGAAATACATTGACCTAAACACAGCGATGCGCAATCAAGCGCAAAATAAGTTTGAAAAAGACTTTTTCAAACTTATGAACAACGCCGTGTTTGGGAAAACAATGGAAAATGTGGAGAAACGGGTAGATGTTAAACTTGTTTCTCATTGGGAAAATATTGGTAGAAGGTTGGGAGCCGAAGCGTTAATCTCGAAACCTCATTTTAAAGATCGCACTATTTTTAACGAGAACCTGGTAGCTATCCAGATGAAAAAACAAAAAATCACATATAATAAACCGATTTACGTGGGTTTGAGCATCTTGGAAATATCCAAGACTATTATGTATGACTTTTTGTACGGGTATATTAAGCCAAAATACGGCAACAACGCGGTATTACTCTACACTGATACCGATTCCCTTGTGTTAAAAATTACAACCGAAAATTTCTATAGCGATATGACACAAAATTTAGATAGATTCGACACGTCTAATTTCTCACAGGAAAATCCACATGATGTTCCTGTAAACCAGTCAATTTTGGGCAAAATGAAAGATGAGTATGCAGGAAAAATCATTTGGGATTTCTACGGTACCGGGGCGAAGGCATATTGTGTAAATGTGGAGGGAAAGTTAACCAAAAAAGCTAAGGGAGTTCCTGACTACGTCACCCAATCCGAACTGACTCTGGACGATTATAGGGAAGCGGTTGACGTAGAAGGAACTCAGATTCATCGTCAGATGAACACTTTCCGTTCGCATTTACACGATATGTATGTCGAACTGAAAAATAAGGTAGCGCTATCACACGCGGACGATAAGCGTTACCTTATTCCCGGCGACTTGGAGAACACGCTTGCTTGGGGTCATAGAGATATTGAAAAGTATAAGGAATCATCGGAAATTCCATGAGCGAAGACTGATCACGGGCAGCTAACTTTCCTTCAATCCCCCTTTGGTAGCTAAATGTATGACTTTAGAGGCTGTGATATTAGATTAAGCATATATGTTATTTATTTTATTATTTATTGTATTCATTTATTTCCACTCTATTTATTGTATTAATGTATTTCACCCTAGTCTACCCTATTTATTGTATTCATTTAGTTACTGTATATGTATATTTTACCTAAGTTTACCCTAGCTTTATTTTTCTATTATTTGTTTATATGTATATTTTACCCAAGTTTACCCTATTTTTTTATTTTTATATTGTTTGTTTATATGTATATTTTACCCAAGTTTACCCTATTTTTTTTTTGATTTTTTATATTGTTTGTTTATTTTACTATATTTACTATTTCCAGACCGCTGTTCGGTCAGATTTTTTGCTTTTTTAACTTATTTTACCCAAGTTTACCCTTTTTTGATTTTTATATTGTTTGTTATTTTACTCTATTTACAGACCACTGTTCGGTCACATTTTGTGTTTTTTTGAACTTTTTTTCCACTTTAATAAATTTTTTGTGTTTATATTGGTGTTTTATTTCCTTAGTTAGAACAAAGAAAAACAAATTAACGTTAGACTATTTATTTAGTAACAGTATAATATTCAATATTAAGCTTATACAATTCATAAACATGTTTTGCAAATAGGTGTATTAGCTTCTCGGTCCATCGAAATAGATACTTGTCTGTTGTGGCATCTTCAAACTTGAGACTTCTCTTCTCACCATTGCGATGAAACACTAGCGTGTACTGTCCAATTATCATAAATATATCCACCCAATGGGTATTGAAACAATCAAAAGTGCTTAAAAATTCTTCAAATTCCTCACTAGAGAAAGAAATTTTGCCATAACCAATAGTATCCAAAATTACTTGTTTGCGTTCCTCTTCGGACGTAGTAAAAATGACAGTTATAAAGTCATCAATCTCGTAAACTCGGTTAGGCTTAGTCTTAAGAACTTTCGCTGGAACATCAGGACATCTAGAGAACGATTCAAACACCCTATCCCAGCTGGAAGAGGAGGAGGAGGAGGAGGAGGCCGCCATTGGTAAGTTGAAATGGGAAGTTTCGAAAACAATCTAACCACAGATTTATATTCTTGGTAAAACTTAATATCTCTTTTCAGCTTGCGTATTTTTTTCAAATGCTCGTCTAATCTAACTGACAAGTCGACTGTCTTTGTCATAAGCTCGAGACTAAATGATCAAATTTCTCAAAATTTAGATTTTTTACTGTGAATTAGTTTGTGTGTTGTGCCCTAAGTATTATAAAACGTAAGTACTCTAGTGTTTTATTTAATCGTGTTAATATTATTACTATTGTTATTTGAGGTTTAAAAATTAATAGTTGGTATATTTAAGAGTTTGTGTGGGGGCTAGAAAGTCGAAATTTATGGGTAGTATTTTAAATTTGCGTTTAAGTAGCAACATGGAAATATTTAGTTATTTGCGCTAATATTAGTATGGGAATCTAGGGATAAAAAAAGCCTCGAACTTCTTTCGCTCATTTCTACCTGAATTATGAAAAAAATTACCTGCAGATGTTTTCCCTGTCTGTCCCTAACACCCCCCTCCTTTAAATCTCATGTCAATAGATTACATTTCCCTTCTCTTCAGACGCCCACGGGTCGTTAATACTTAGGCTTGGTGACTTAGACTGGGATGTCTGAGATAATAAAATCTGAAAAAGCCGAAATTTATGGGTAGTATTTTATAATACAATAGCTTACATTTCCCTTCTCTTCAGACGCCCACGGTTCGTTAGTACTTAGGCTTGAAGTCTACGTGGAGTGTCTTAGATAAAAACTGAAAAGTCGAAATTTAGGGACAATATTTTTTAAATTTGCGTCTAGGAATAAAAAAAACTAGAACTTCTCTCGCTCATTCATACCAGAATTATGGAAAAAATTGCCTGCAGATGTTTTCCCTATCTGTCCCAACACCTACTCCTTTAAATCTCATGTCAATAGCTTATATTTCCCTTCTCTTCAGACGCCCACGGGTCGTTAATACTTAGGCTTGATGGCTTAGGCTGGGGTGTCTTAGATTAAAAAAAAAATCTCGAAAGCTGAAATTTAGAGGGTTGTATTTTAAATTTGCGGGTAAGTAACAACATATAAATCTTTAGTTATTTGCGCTAATATTAGTACCTGAATTATGAAAAAAATTACCTGCAGATGTTTTCCCTGTCTGTCCCTAACACCCTCTCCTTTAAATCTCATGTCAATAGCTTACATTTCCCTTCTCTTCAGACGCCCACGATTCGTTAGTACTTAGGCTTGATGTCTACGTGGGATGACTTATATAAAAAATCTTTAAAGCTGAAATTTATGAGGCGCTATTTTAAATTTGCGTTTAAGTAACAACATATAAATCTTTAGTTATTTGCACTAATAGTAGTGCTGGAATTATGAAAAAAATTGCCTGCAGATGTTTTTCCCTGTCTGCCCTCAACGTTCACTCCTTTAAATCCAGTGTCAATATATTCCATTTCCCTTCTCTTCAGACGTCCACGGTTTGTTAGTACTTAGGTTTGACGTCTACGTGGGATGTCTTAGATAAAAAATCTTGAAGGAGGAAATTTAGGGGTATTATTTGAAATTTGCGTTTGAGTAACAGCATGGAAATATTTAGTTCTTTTGTACTAGTATTAACACCTGGATCTAGGGATAAAAAACCTCTAACTTCTCTCCTTCATTTCTACCTGAATTATGAAAAAAATTACCTGCAGAGGTTTTCCCTTTCTGTCTCGTCGTCCAATCTCTTAAATCTCATGCTTAATAAGCGATAACTCAGGAACGAGTTGATCGATTGACTTCGGGTTTTTTCCAAACGAAATATTAAGTTTCACATTTAACAAATGACAAGTCTCAAATCGTTAGTTGAAGGTAAACAGAACCCCTAATACTGGTTTCGACTAACTCCTTCTTCGTTGTTGACGCGACTACTTTTTACTATTTCAGCCATGCTTCTCGCTTGACGGTTTGGAGTTGTTGTTTATACTGGTAGAAAAAAGTCATGAGGTATAAAGAACTCTTTATTTCGCTCTATACTTTTACATTATTTGTTATAATATTACTTAGTAAATCTTTGAGTTGTTCTAAAAGCCCTATATTAGGACATTTAATACCAAAGAAATTAAGATTCATCTTTCCTGAACTAACGAGGCTGTTGGTAAATTCATTATATTCGAAATACATGCCGTTTTGAAGGAAGTATAAACGACCATTTGTGTATCGAAATACGCCATCTACTCGAGCAGGAACGCCCGGAAAAAGTTCTGATATTAGGTGTGTTTCTTTCGGTCTAAAGCTACATTCATCCATGCCCCATACCACAAAGTTATTGATAAACAAATATGTTCGTCCCTTATTAGTGTTAACTGCTGCAGAAATTATCGTTTTATCACCTCTTCTAGCAAGCATATTAATATTTTCCGAGCGTACTAATTTAAAGGTTCCATATTCAAAAAAGTAAATTGTATCACCCACAATGGTAACAATTTCGCCATTGGGTCTTTCATAAATAGCTGTAATGTTTTCTAAATCTTTTGGCAAGAATGACAAGTAATCAGTTATCAGGAAAGGCTTGTTATTAATTTCTTTGTTATTTAAATTCAGCATCCACACATATTCTTCATAAAATATGTACAACTTATTTTTTACCACTAAAAATGTGTCAAGTGTTTTCAAATTTAAATCACATAACTCTGGTCGTATCGCGATTTTCTGCGTTGTTGTTTGCAAACTCGGGGTTTTTTCCGTTGGTTCCAGTGGCGGCACAGGCTTTTTTTCTGTTGGTTTCATACTTGGTGGTGATACCGGTTTTTCCGTTGGTTTCGTACGGGGCGCCAATGGTTTTTCTGTTGGTTTCGTACGTGGTGGAACAGGTTTTTCCGTTGGTTTCGTACGTGGTGGTGGTGAAGGTTTTTCTGTAGACGACACCAAAGGTGTCTTTGCAGGTATGGGATTCGGTAGCGATGGTATAGGGCTTGTGATTGGTCCATAGAGTTGTTGTATGCCATATATATCATCCGTAGATAGGTTATTGCGTTCTTGGTACCCTGGGAACATAATCGCATTCGGATCCATTGAGTGCTCTAAGCCTAGAGCATGGCCAATTTCATGTACCATTACCCCCAATAAATTGTAGTGTGTCTTATAAAAAATTGTTGTCAGAAAACTCCATGGAAGGCGATCATTTATATGAATTTCTACATTCCTGCCGCCGTCGGGGAAATAAGCATGTCCTAATACTCGATCGGCGAACTTGTATGGACAGGAGCTATTTTCGTTTGTCATTGAGTGGTTTGCGTACTCAAAGGCGATAGTAATGTTTGCATCCTTCTGTTCTGTCCGGGTAAAGCGAAGGTTGGATGCTGCTTCCCAGATCCCAAAGGCCTCGTTTGCTGCCCTCTGATATGGATAACGAGATGTAGCATATGTTGGAGGATAAATATTCCATGTTAAATCTGTGCTAGACCACTTTGTAGGGTGTGTTTGAAACTGCGCTATATCTATAACGCCACATCGGGGTTTGCGCATCAGGTTTATAGTTTTTTCGTTTAAAGTTCCATCTGCGGGCAACTCATAGCTTTCTTGGAATTGTTTCAAACCTTGAGATATTGCCATCAAAGAGTTGCTGGTATTCGTGTTGTTAAGGTACCCATATTGCACTAAATATTTCCATGCCTCTGCTTGAGTGAACGGTTCTTCTTCTGATTTTAACTCATATTCGTCATATTTAACTTCATCTGTAGTAGTAGGTATTCCTTCTTCTTCGCCTGATGTTGATTCTGCGTGTACAGTACTTCCAAGCGCTAGGGTTAATATTATTAACAGCTCCATCTTGCAAAAAGGCTAAACTAATAAGTCCGTCTTGTTGAAAGGTGTATCTTGGACTGATTATTTTAGAGTAAGTGATGCATATTTCTAACAACTAAAACACAAACTATTTTAATAAAATTCTATTACACCAAGTTTTTCAAGTTCTTTCAGAATCGATATTATTTTTCCAAGGTTATTATTGTTTTCAGTCTTTTCTGCTTCTAAATATTTTAACTTATCAACTAACTCATTCACATCCTCGTACTTTAATATTTCTTCCTTCCATGGATATTCTTCTTTATTTCCAAGTTCTCCAAGTAGAACCTTCTCTTTTGGCATTTTCGAGACTGTTGGTAAATTCTTTAAATTGGATGTACAACTTCTCTGAGGTGGAAATAGTTTTGATACAATGTGTTTATATTTCCAACTCCCGCTTGAGCTGGTGTGTGCGTTTCGATAGAATCCCCGCCGATGGGCACTGGTTAGTAAGAGTAGTTCCTTGTAATCCGCTAACTCGTTCTCCGTATATTCTTCCGGCTTCTTTTCGGTTAATAACTTTAACAGACCATCTGATAGAGGATATTTTTCATTCTCAATCAATAAAATGTTATCGTCAAATTCAACCGGTGTGTTTCCAATAAGCCACTTTGATCCATCTGCGCGAAAACCAAACACGTTTTCACCGGTCATTGCTGCTAGTTTTAATTTAATTTTACGACTTGCCATCTTTATCGCTATGACGTATGCGGTACTAATGGGGGATGCTAACAGATGTTAATGCCTTTATTTGTACACAACGACCACACTACACCCACACAACGCCAACACAACGTCTACACTACGCCTACACAACACCAACACAGCGCAAAACACCTACACAACAAGAAGACAAACGTCCCACAACCATAACACAAACGCAACACGACGTTGTTGAGAATGGGGCTCTACTTAAGTTACAAATTTCACCTGTGCCATTCCCATGCCTCCCTGCATGCGTTTACGTATATGATCGACATCCTCGTAGATTAATGTATGCATTAAGATTTCGGAACCAAATCGGTGTTAAGCATGTCTGAATTTGTGTAAGTACCGCCTCGATGCCAGTTTTGGTAAACCCCATCACTAAATCTCCTCGTTTAGACAATCGGACACTATCCGAGCCCCCATAGAACGCTACTGCCATCTTTCAGATAACCAATAAATAAACCCTGTTTCTAGCAGCTTTGTTTATTGGTGATCTGGTTCTCCACAAGCAGGTTAATAAAATCACACATAAATACAAATAATGCAAACTTTTTATTTCATACATCTAGCTACATTTCTATGGATAATTTTTCTAAGAGTTTTAAGTTTATCGGGAGCGTTGGAAAAGTATTGGTGTGTTGTGCTTGTTCTCTGGAACTGATTAAAAATATCCAACATGACTGCTGTCTCCATATCTGTGTCTATGCTAGACTCTTCTTTGTACACATACTTCGTAAGGTCCACGGATGGCATTATATGTTTTATAACTTTGCGGGTGGGATCGTAAATTTCTCCTTCAAAGACGTTCCAAAAATGAGTGATGCCTCCTAGTTCCCCATAGAAAAGCTTTCCGCATTTTGGCTCTACATGTACATTATATTTTTTAGCAAGTTCCCAAACCATTAAAGTTGAAGGTAAACAGGACCCACAATACAGGTTTCTACTAAATACTTCTTCAATGTTGGCAAGAATAATTTTTAATATTTCTGCCATGTTAATTGTCTGCCGGTTAGCGGTATACTAACCATTTCTTATACGCTCTTCTATTTAGATTGCAAATTTCGTATACATCACTCCCTATCTTTGTATTGTTCCTCATCATCTTCTTTTCTCTGATAAATAGGTTTAGAAAAAAACAGACGATCGTAGAGCCCATCAGTTCTTCGGTATTCAATATCGCCCACTTGGATATCGCTATTTTTCAAAAACAATCAACCCGTAGCTCTCCCCGTTTCCATGTATCAGTTTCGATATCCTGCTTAAGACCCTGTGTGAGATCACTATCAGCTAACTCTCCAATATTTCGATATGTCTTCTAGAACAATTTTCGGATCTTGATTGATAAAGTCTGAGTTTGAGTGTCTGTAGATTGTTTCTCTATTAGCAAGTACGACTACGAATTACTGTTTCCAGAAACAAACCCTATTTCTTAGTTGTTCCATAGCTGTTCAGGAGTTGGTTTCCGAAACAGGGTATGTTTTTAGATGTTAAGTGGTTGGGTGGTTAAGTGGTTGGGCAGTTAGACGTTTAACTGGTTCCCTGAAACAGGGGGCTTGTTTCGTAGTAGTTGTTTTTCGATGGTTCCTAGTTATTTCCCCCTAGCTGTTCAGGAGTTGTTTTCGGGAACAGAAGTCTGTTTTTTAATTGTTTTCAGAACCCGGATCTGTTTAAGCAGTTAAGTAGTTAAGCAGTTAGGCGTTTAAGTAGTTTCCTGAACCAGGATCTGTTTCTTCGTTGTTTTTAGCTGTTTCCTAGTTGTTTCCAGAACCAGGAGGTTATTTCTTAGTTGTTTTCCTAAACCTGGTATGTTTTTAGCTGTTTTTCGCTGTTCTTTCAGACGTCGAGTGTTATACTGAATCTTGAGGGTTTAGGGTTTGATATGAGTATCAAACTTGTTGTGTACTGTTGTATAAGTCCTATTGACGGCTTTCTGTCGAAAGAAAATCGTCTATATCTACGTATGCAATTATTAAAGATCTTTGAACGAAATTTTTCTGTGGAATTCAGTCCGAAAGGGGGAATGTACTGGATGCTTATTTTTTTTTCGCAGATAAATGTCTGCTTCTTCGTAGCATCATTAGTACCCATATATTTTTGAAGAAAATAGTCTGTATGTTGTTTATATGTTGGGCAGTTAGACGTTTAAGTGGCTCCCTGAAACAGGGGGGATCTGTTTTTAGCTGTTTTCTAGAAACAGGGTCTGTTTTTTTTTTCGCTGTTTTTTTTTTCAGAACAGGGCCTGTTTAGCTGTTTTTCCCGAACTGGGTTTCTTTTTCGCTGTTTTTCCCGACCCGGGTCTGTTTATATTTTGTCTCTCTTTTTTCTATCTCTTTCTCCGTTTTGACTAGCCCTAGTATACATCCACGGGTATTTTCGTACTTACCAAGTATATCTTTCATAGTTTTTGGCTTCTTTTCCTACGATTTCAACGAGTCTCTCTCTCTCTCTCTCCCACACATTCGGAATCCTTCCCTTCCTACCGTTAGAGCACTTATCTGAAAGTCGTATTTTAGCCCCAAAGACCTGCATCGATGATCTTCGTCGAGAATTTCGTAAAGTTTTTACGTCCGTCGCAACATCTTTTCCTCGTACTAATTCTACCCTACCCCATCTTTATCCGAAACTCTGAATCGTATTTCTAGTTTACTTGTATTCCTAGTCCTAACTTGTTTCCTATTATTCGCTAATTTTGTATATAAATTTGCTCAATCTCGATGTCTTGTGGCTAAATCACCAATTTTTCTAATTGCTGGTTTTCTTACATATTCGTACCTCGAAAAACACGTCTAAATTAACCTTACCTCGTGCTGAGTCATTTTAGCTCGCTTGAGTTGGGAATTTTCCACTAATGCTGCAATCTTTCTCTTATGTACTATTGTTTTAGGCTCTTTTAACTTGATATAATCATCCGACAGATAATATTTAACAATAAAATAAAGTTAATAATTTCTAACACCCCTCTTTATACAGCCCTGTTTAAACAGAGGTGTTTTTTAAACAGGGCTGTTTCAACAGAGCTGTTTAAAAAGAGATATTTAAACAGGGGTGTTTAAACCGCCTAGTTTAAACAGAGGTGTATTTAAACAGGGTAGTTTAAACAGGGTTGTTTAAACAGAGCTGTTTAAACAGGGTAGTTTAAACAGGGTTGTTTAAACAGAGCTGTTTAAACAGGGTAGTTTAAACAGGACTGTTTAAACAGAGCTGTTTAAACAGGGGTGTTTAAACAGCTCAGTTTAAACATTGGTGATTTTAACATGGGTTGTTATTAACTTAAATAATATTCCTAAATTATATATTTCATCGAAAATTTCGTATACAGAGTGATGCGAAAAATTTAAAAATATTATTTTTACTATCAGTCAAGATTTTTGACAAATACTTTCAAAGGCAATGTCTGTACTGCCTAGAAAAGTATCATTTTTACACGTAAATCTCCATAAGAAAATTCAAGGTTCGATTTGCATTTTTGGTACCATTTTAAGGCGTGGCACTTTTGACCGCCGTTCAGTCCACCATCGTGTTAGATGAGTTGGGGTAGAATATTAAGGATATTTTTAGCGGGGAAGGTGATTAGTAGATAAGAAATTACTATGAATTAATTAGCTGATTAAAAAAAATGATAAGAGTTAATGGGATAATAGTATTAGAAATAATATTAATACATTCTATTTCTTCAAAAATTTTAAAATCTTAATTTTTACCGATCGGTTCTACGTACATATTTGCTTCGATCTAAACACACATACCGACTGTTATTTTGCAAGTAAATAACTTTTTCAACTAATTACTATTCTCCTGATAAGGACGGAAGTTGCGAAGGCCGACGGCTTCCACCGTCCTTATCGCTGTATACTCATTTCTATTGCCACTAAACGACATGTAAATACGTTTTGATTTCCTTGCAAACAATTTCAAATTAAATCATTAATTTTCTTTAATTGCTAATGCCCTTACCTCTCGGAATTAAGAAACCCGAATAGTGTTATTACTTTATTTAAATTTTTCTCTTTTCTTTGATATCCATCATGACTTTTACCATATTCGACCCCCTTATCATCAACCGGAAGTGCTACCGTCGACTGTTTAAACGGGTGTGTTTAAACAACCCTGTTTAAACAGAGACGTTTTTAACAGGGTAGTTTAAACAGGGCTGTTTGAACAGGGCTGTTCAAACAGGGGTGTTTCAACAACTCAGTTTAAACATTGACGATTTTAACGTGAGTTGTTTAGTTGTTATTAACTTAAATAAAATTCCTAAATTATATATATTTCATCGAAAATTTAGTATACAGGGTGATGTAAAAATTTTGAGATCTAATTTTTTACTAGTTCCGATGATCTAATACCTATTTTTCTATTACCAAATCCCCTAATATTCATAACCTATATAATTAATCCAAAATTTACTATACAGGGTGATGTAAAAATTTTGAAATCTAATTTTTTCCTCAAAGTCGAGATTTTTGAAAACTAATTTGACAAATCGAAAGATCTGCTCCGTCACTATCCCCCATGCGAATTTCGGCTCTCCACCATCAGCCGTTAGGTCGCTAATCGCAAAAAACTATATCTCCGGAACCCTAAGGCCGATCGACGCCATTCTTTTTTTAAACGTCTTCGGACACCGCCCTGAATACGTGACGTATCTTAAATTTTTATTCTGACGTTTAACACGTGACTGGTGACAGTTGACAGGTCTTCAATGACAGGTGACAGCTGACATATTTTTACGCATGTCTTCTGACGCCATTTTGAACACGTGACCTACGTTAAATTTTAATTTTGGCGTTTCAAAAGTGACAGGTGACAGTTGACAGATCTTAAATGACAGGTGACAGCCGCCATACTTTTACGCATGTCTTCTGACGCCATTTTGAACACGTGACGTATGTCAGTTTTTTATTTTAACGTTTCATAAGTGACAGGTGACAGTTGACAGATCTTAAATGACAGGTGACAGCTGACATGCTTTTACACATGTCTTATGACGTCATCCTTCATACGTGACGTATGTCAAATTTTAATTTTGACATTTGACAAGTGACAGGTGACAGTTGACAGGTGACATTTGACAGCTGCGCGCGCAGGTTGGGTTTGCTGACGTAAGATCCAGTGACGTAGACTTCGATGACGTACTTGAAATTTGCACCTGCGCAAAGCTAGCCGAGATATGACGTCATAGATCACAAGATAAGATCCCACCGGTGGGCGGTGGGGGCAGAACATATCATCTCCTACTACTTTATGTATTATTTATAATTGTTAGTATTGTACAATAAGTTAGGACACATGTTATTAACATATTTTTAAGAAGCATTCTTACTGTGTGAATTAAAAGTAGAGTTAAAATTTTTTTAATCGGTTACTGATTTCCACTCCTAAAATTCCTGTCAGCCTGTTGTAAATAATAAATTTTACATAAAAATTTGCATTTTGTTTATTGATATCAATAGGCAAGATGATATACTTTGAGATTTACTTTAATTATATTTCTGAAAATGTAGTAATAATAATTTTTGTATTATTAGTTTGCTTGAGTTCTGACTAAACGAATTTTGTGGCAGCACAGAACAGAAGGAAACGATTCTTGTTATGTGAAATTAAAGTTTGTCTCAACATGTTGAAAACAGATGTTAAGATAATTGCTTTTAGGGATTTATTAATTTACTCAGTTATACAAAGTTGTGATAAATTAAGGAATAAATAATCCGATCGAATAATGGAAAATAAAAAAAAATAACTTAAAAACCCGCGGACACATCTATTAATTTTATTTTTGTGCATATTGGAAAATTATCTTGAATTACACAGGGTGGCTCAGAAAAGCTGTACAACTGTCACCTTTTATTTTTTTTAATGGAACACCCCAATTTTTATGGCTGATTCGTGTTATCTGTAAAATTCTAGACACATTTCGTATACCATAACCCATAACTGAAATTGACACTTTTCTAGATATTAACATATGAATGACAAATTTAATACATTAAAGAGATGTAAGATGTATGTAAATGATTTAATTTAAGGCAAGGTTTGTGTTTTTTATCTCAGATATTCCTTTTAATGACCGTGTCACTGTCAATAATTGTTGTCAAAAAAAATACTGCCGCTCTTTTAAATCCAAATATTTGCTATGCGTTTAATAATGCTTGGTACTGGTGGTAAGACCAGGACACAACAGGAAATTTGTGAACTGCTTACCAACAAATATCAGCATAAGACACCCATAACTTCCCCCATCTGCAAAGTAGTAAAAAGGAGTAAAATTGAAAGAAAAAGGAGATACACTGGCAGTCTAAAGGATCTTACTGAAAAAGGTCATCCGAAGATTTCAAATGAAAACAAAAATTAGATATTCTGTTAATTTTCCAAGAAAATCCGTTTTCTTCAACAACACAAGGAGCATGTTATCACGATGTATATAGTACAACATTGTCAACATTTTTGAAAAAATAAAAGTTCCATTCATATAAGTTACAATTCGTTCAAGAAATAATGGATAATGATCCAGACTTCAGACACGAATTTTGCGAAATAGTGACAGAGATACAGATGCAATAATACATAATCCATTGTTTGTCAAAAGAATCTGTTTCTCGAATGAAGGTCAATGATGCATCCATCGACTGTGTTGAGTGTGATTCGGTCATACCCGATCTTCAACCGACGTACATAGGACGGCTTTGTCGAATTATTTTTTTATTTTCCTTTCGTACACACTGCATTCATACTGACGACCACAAAATATCCATGGTAAAAGTGGAATTCGAACCCACAATCTCTCGATAGCAAAGCCAGCGCCAAACAAAATCGGCCACTCCATATTATATTCTGATAATAAATATTTCTCAAGAAATATCAAAAAAATCGTCAAGCATTAAGTTAAATACACCAAATTACGAAAATTGTTAATTAGCCAAAAATTAAAAGTTGTTTAAATAAACATATTTTACAAAACAGTTGTTTAAAAAGTTTTTAACCATTTTTTTCTTGTCGAAAGTTTGGTTATTAAAAAATTAAAATTAAACCTTTTTAAGTTAAAAACATTTTCCAACAAAAAGTATTTATAGCTCAAAATTATCAGAACGAAAACGTTTTTAATAAAAAATAACTTCTTGGTAGAGATCTTCAAACTGTTCGTAATTTTCTTTTTATTTAACAATGAAGAAAAAATTTACGTGATCAAACGATAGAAAGTTAAACAGCAAAAGAAATAAGGAAACCGGAATAGGAATAAAATACGCCCAGTTAAGTACCTTTTTGAGTATTAAAGCTTTTCCAAAGCTAGCGCCGTTATTTTTCTAATTTTAAATACGAGTATATACAAGGTTTCATTTATATCATTGTTAGAACAATATTTTGAGTTCGTTTGCATCTGGTCGGGTAGCCATAGACTTTCTATGGGAGATAATGTCAATCTCATGTTTGTATCTTGTTTCTGCAAGTCATGATACAACTCATCATAAAGTCTGCTTGACATTCTAAAGTATTTAAAAACATTAAATCTTTCGAGTTGAGAATGGTACAAAACGCTAATTTTAATAAACGACAACTAACTATTTGGTGTACCCAGTTTTTTTTACACCTTGCAACCCAAAATACACTATGGCTAAGCGCTGTCGAATGGCCACTGCTACTAAGCACCAGTCACTAAGTCACTGCGCCTTCTTTCTGTAGAATATCTGCTGGAAAAGGCACAAAAGGGGGGTGCAAGGGAGCAAGTCTGTTCTGCAGTTTCCTTTTTTGTGCACTGATCCTAAGAAAGTTTAACCTTGTTCCTTATCCAATCAATGTGCTTGTTTCGTCAATTCGCGTTTTCAATAAAAATGTTCATATTATTGGACAATTAGTGAGTTGACACACGCACACAAAAGTTGCGTCGGTTGGACGGATAATAACAAAAATGTTAAGGTTTAAAATTCGATCAATCTCAAAAAATTCAGTTTCCCGCCTGACGTCGTCCTACGAAAAATAACTTAACGAAGTGGGCAATGCTAATGTGGCAAATCAAAGTAAGGATGCGACAACACTGCACCGCCACGCGCCCCTTCAGCCGTTTTAGCACTGACAGTTTGTTTATATATTTTGTGTGATGGTTTGTGGCATTTTTAACCGACTTCACGAGGGGGTTGCCAATTCTACCCTTATCATATTATGTCATTTTTTTATGTATGTTCACGCGTAATTCTTGAACGGATTAACCGATTTAGATAACTTTTGGTTTTTTAGATGAGTTCTACCGAATGGTCGCATTTTAAGGGTTGTTTGCTAAAGTGAGTCAAAGCCTAAAAAAAATAGTGAAACACTAAAAAATCCTGTTGAAATCGACAATTTTTGCGCGTGTACTTCGGAATGGCTTCTATTGTCGAGATTTTCTGTTTGTGTTTTTGGTACTTATCCAGGATCCTGATGCGTATGTAACATCGTTTAGAAGGCGAAAGAGTTAGAAAGTTTTTTAGGTATATTTAAAAATCCTTTTCAGCTCATATAATGAAATAATTTTTCTTGAAATTAACTGAAAAGGCAAAACCAACTTAATATTTTTAGATATTTTACGAAATGTTTTTAAACAACAATGACGAGTAGAGGAATGTAAAAACGAAACTAAGTTAGTTTTCCAAATTTATGGAAAAAGTGTCATTTACGATTAAACTTTTTATATTTTCGATAAATCGTGTGAGTAAACAGGTCATTGGTAACGAGGCGACAAATGACAAGTATTACAATTAAAGGTAAGTTTCAACGTTACCAAAAATTATCAGAGAAAGTCTAAATAGTAAACTAGAAGGCCAATTTACCAAGGCAACAAAAACGGTTTGGGTACCAGAAGCAGCTAAAAACATCCGTTGCATTCATAGACCTAACTGCAGCATACGACACTGTCTGGAAGCAAGGACTGCTCTATAAACTCCTTCGTCTAATACCTTGTAAAACAACTGTGGGACTAATCGATAACATGCTGAGTAATAGACTGTTTCGGGTCGCCATGGGAAATTCACTGAGCGACTGGAAGAAACTCAATAATGGCCTGCCTCAAGGCTCAGTCCTGGCCCCACTCCTGTTCAACTGCTACATTGCCGATATGCCCGCAACAAGATCCAGAAAATTTGGCTATGCTGACGACTGGGCAATAGCTACCAGAAGCAAGTCAATGGAGGAAATGGAGGAAACGCTTACAGATGACTTGAACACCCTTGGGAAATACTTCCACAACTGGAGACTTTAACCTAGTGCAAGCAAGACGGAGGTGGCATGCTTTCACCTAAACAATCGCATGGCCGATAGAGAACTCAGTGTGACCTTCGGCGACAGGCAATTGCACCACAACCGGTAGCCTAAATATCTTGGAGTAACTCTTGACAGAACTTTATCCTTCAAACAACACCTAACTAAGACCGCCTCAAAACTCAAAACAAGAAATAACATCATACAAAAACTATGCGGCACTTCATGGGGATCCTCCGCTACCACGCTACGATGTTCCGCCTTAGGACTTGTTTACTCTACGGCGGAATATTGTGCTCCGGTCTGGCTAAACAGCCCACATGTCAAAATGGTCGACGTACAACTGAATCATACGATGCGTCTAATCTCGGGCACAATTAGATCTACACCCAGCCACTGGCTACCAGTTCTGAGCCATATACCATCTCCAGCGGTGCGGAGATCCACTGCACTAGTCAGAGAATACAACAAGGTTCTTCAAAACCCGCAACTACCAATAAACATAGATTTGGATGACGTAGGAAGGAACAGGCTGCGCTCAAGAAAACCTCCCATCAGAACAGCGCAAATCCTGGCGTCCGCCGACTTCAACCCAATAAATGAGTGGAGGCAGAAATGGACCCAGGCAGCCCAACCGGAACTTCACAATATGCCGTGCATAACAACTACCCCAGCCGGCTTTGAACTACCACGTAAGACATGGTCAACACTTAACCGTATCAGGACCAGCCATGGCAGATGTGCCGATGCTTTCTACAAGTGGAACATAACACCCTCCCCACAGTGTGACTGCGGTGCTGAGAGGCAGACGATCCGCCACATCACGGAACATTGCAACCTGAGGGCATATGGAGGGCACCCGGGTGATTTTCTGACAGCGACACCAGACTCAATTGATTATATTAATGATTTAGACATTCAACTGTGAATCGTGTTTTATAGTTTTAAGTTTTTTTTATGTCTTACGTTTTGCTGTATGTTGTACCATTGATTTACACGATGTACCTTATACGAAATGTTATACTGTGAGATGTGTGCCATACGATAAATAAATAAATAAAATAAATAAATACTAATCTAAATTTTGTTAAATAGGCGGTTTAAGTTTTGGTTAAATGACAAAAATATTCGTGCGAATTTACGACATTAATAAATGTTGCTAACCTCTTTAATTTTCTCTGCAACTAAAAACCCCTACTTACGCTACTGGCACTCCCTCAAAGATTTTCATTAGTCCTTAGAAATGTCCTTTTTATAAAGAAAGTTTTAATATAATGTATAAAATTTCAAAATACGAAAAAATATATACAAACGTTCTAAATTGATATTACGAGTACCAAAGGGCTTAAGGTTAGGCAAGAACAAAAGCCAGGAAGGGATCAAAGTCAAGACACCAACACTGGTAAGTTGTTAATTCCTTAAGTGGTTAATGAAACGAACATTTGAGGGATCGCGATAAGAAATAAAGCGAAACATTGTGTGTAATTAAGAGAATTTGTTTTAGAGGAGAATAACGGTAAAGCTTTTATAGCGTAGCGTAAGCTAGTGAACAAAAGAGTCCTTTTACTACTTTGTGTTACGATAAAAAGTAAGGTTATTATTCACGTATATAGACTTCTTGCAAACTATTGTTTTTTGAATTATCAGTAAGCGTGGAGAAATACTTATATAAAATTTTATAATTGACTAATCGAACGTGTGGTACCGTAACAACTTCAGATTAAGAAAATAACAGACAAAAATATTCATTTATAAATCATTCTGTTGCCACCCGCTAACATCTAAGAAAATTACGAGAATGGGAGAAAGATAGTGATATGGTGGGGATGGAAAGTTAGAGCACAGAAAAACCAAGACAGAGACAGGAATATCTCGTACTGATTTCATTCATAAATACGATTTGCTTTCGATGACCTCCAAAGCGGCCTGACGCACTCGACTATCGACGTTTAAATAAAGCTGCCACGGGCGTGCGTTGCAGGTTTTGGGTTATTATAAAAAAAAATGCTGCAAAATAAAAACACATAGAAAAACAACAACCGAAAGTTTAAAAGATTCTCCAAATATGTATAAAGCACAGTGAGAGTGAGTATTGAGGCTCGCCGCGCCGTAGAAAACTCTCTGCTTGCCGTGTTGCTACCGCACTGGCAATGGCGGGGTGGACTGTGAGATTCCCACGCGCCAATCTCGAGGTGTTGCCGTTTGCAAGCAATGGCGTTGTCGAGCTGGCGCGAAGAAGAGATATTCTTCTCTCTGTCTTGGTTTTTCTCTGGTTATAGCACCATCATTCGCATGAATCGCATAGCACATGACTTGTCGTAAAATCATCATGCGGGGTTGCCAAATATTATTATTAGAAAAAGAGATAAAAACGAATATTTATGATGAAACCTAATCAAGCAAAAATATGCTGGTTAACTTTGGCCCATTTTGGCAATGCTGCTATTAAGTCTACGTGGAGAACCATGGACGTCTGAAGAGAATCTACTGACACGAGATTTAAAGGATATTGCTATTACGTGATTGGACTTAACAGTTGGTAAAGAAGCACGTTTCCAGATATTGCCTATTTTATTTGAAATTATTTTTTGCAACATCAAATTCAGGCGGGTGTATGTTGTAAACAAATAACAACGAAACATATCTTCACTAGTTGGTAAACAAATTTCAGAATCCAGGTCGCAGGCAGTACCAAATATTCCATGAGTGTCTGTTTTCCTGGTTTTAACTTTACCCATACAGTTTTTAAACTGGTAAACACAGAAACAGAACACCACAAAGTTTGATTATGTGTCTAAATTGCACTTATTATGATATTCTCGATTGTTGCACTTGCGTATTATTATAGTTATATATAACACAACGTAGCGAGTGAGAGCAAAGGCGTCGGTAGGTCGATATTTAAAAATCTTTAAGATGAAGTTACTTTATTTATAATGAAATAATATCTAAGCAAAACAAGTTAATAATTAAGGCCAATACATTTAATCTTAAAAAAGGTGGGCATAAAGACAATTCTTTTAATTTAATGTAAGCTCCTCTGAGACAAAAAAGAGAAAGTTACCATGTAACCTATAGTAATATATACATAAGCGAAAAGATCCCCCTGTATGACTAGTCCGAGTGTGTTTGACGGCAGCCACTATATCCGCACAGAAAAGCCAACTGTGTGTGTAGTGGCCACATAGCTCAGGCAACTGAAATTTCCCCTAAAGTCAAAGCACACGCGCTCGAGTCATGTCTGCCACCAAAAAGAAAAAGTAAAATGTAGTTACAAAAAAATTAGGTCACTACAAAAAATTTCGAAGATACGATTAAGAACAGTCAAACCTGTTTATGGATTCTGGTATGAATGACTGTAGTCACACAACTCTGCACCAAAAAAGTCAACTGTGCTTGTGTGGTGTATGACCACGCAGATCAGCCCTGGGTCAACAACCCCAGAACTGAAATTTCCGCTAGGCCAAACAATCTTGCTATAGGTTTATAATAATTTGCATAAGCTATTATCTTTAAATGTAAAATAAAATATAGGTTATATAAAATTTTAATGAAATGTCTTGAAATCTAGCTGAATACATGTAACTGAAGTCTAAAATTAAAAATATCTTCTTCCAGAGGATCATAGAGTTAATAATGACTTCTTAAGTTTAATGCATATATTTTATAATGACGGTTCAAGAAAGCGATAAATTTTATAGCTTTATTACCACTTATGCATTTTTATATAGCTCAAAACGCTTAAAAATGGTCGACGGCCTGTGATAAATGACTTTAAGAAGGATTTTAATATCCTAAATGTTTCATGAGATAGGACCGGTTTCAGAAAGTGCGAGAAGCGCGTTCCGTTGTCGATAAAGTCGCTATGAACTAATACGCTAATAAAAGTTTTTGCTTTAATTTTGGCTTAGCGAGAAGGAACAAGGACTCGTATTTATAGTAGTTCCTTAAGTATTCCTTAGACTCTGAGGTACGATTAATCGCATATGCTTTTGTATATCTAAGAGATCCCACGTAGACTTCAAGTACTAATGCACCGTGGGCGTCTAAAGAGAAAGAAAATATAGCTAAAGGCAACCTCAAGGTTTGAGGCACTTACGACCCTAAGAGTCACACAATCAAAACGTGGCCGAATCACAAAGAAAAAGCAATTAAGACCACCCAGTGTTGTTACTGCTATATATTCAAGTGGTTCAAATGCTGTTTGAGTTGATCTCAAGGTAGAAGTATCGGTCATATCGTCTTGACTGGCATTTATAACTGTTGAGTTGTCATTTTTCCGACGGCATTCTGAAGGGCTGAATGATCGAAATGACTCCCTTTTAGAGGAAGTTGAAATGTAGTTTCATCCCTTCTGTTTTTACAGATGAATCTTTGTTAGAGACTCTAAAGGGTGAGTAGTGTCGATTTTTATTTTATATTTTGTATGGGCATAGATTCTAACCTATAATTTCATGTGTAGGCGTCGCATTGTTGTTCGTTTTTAGGGAAAACCCAGTCTAATTATTCAAACGGCTTAACTGTATAATTATTTGGTTTATTTATTTAATGAAATTATCTCATTGAGTCACGGTGTTTAGAAGTCAGCTTTTTGACGTTTCGATGGTTCGGAGAAGTTCTGGGCCTGTGTTGCTGTCCAAGCCTTTGAAGTGGAGGAGTAGACCCCACAAAGAATAGTTTTCGATCTTGGAGTCGACATTTGATGTTCCAGAGTCCAAGTTTTATTCGTTCCGTAGTCTGGCGACCCTAGTTGTAAGAATGAGCGAGAGAAGTGGGGCGTTCTCGGTTTTTGTAGCTGAGCAGCAAACCTCATACCTGTTGATAAGGGATTAAATGACTAAAGGTTAGGAGGAGAAGGAAAAACCTCTGCAGGCAATTTGTTCCATATTTTAGAGATCCTAAAATTGAACGAGCGAGAGAAGAGGGATGCTCTGGGTTTTGGTAGATGGATAGTAAAGGGATGCATATGTGACGGATTTCTTGTTATTCTCTAGGGCACAGTCGACGAAACGGATAGATGCATAAATCTGAGCTTGTTATCTAGTTCTACTATTCAGTTTTATTTGGGAAAAGGAGTGTTTTTGTCAGGATAACTGTGGATGAGATTGACTGTAGAAGAGCAGATTATTTTTGTAAGGAAGAAATTATAGGGTTGGTGCCAGAAATGAACCTTGGGGTAAGCCAGTACTGATAGAATATTAGATAAATAATAGTTCATCGTGGTGTCGATTGGACAGAATACTACCGATCCAGGTACATATTTTGATGGAAAAACGGTAAAAAGGTAGTTTCTTTAAAAGTGAATGCCATACTTGGTCAAGGGCCTTGGATCTGTCAATCGCAACAATTTGAGATTCACCATGAAATGTGAAGTACTTGTTAAAATTGTTTGTGACAAAGCTGAGGAGATTAGCTGTGGACTTTTGATGACGAAATCCGTACTGTCTGTCGTGGATTAGATTGTGCTTTTCTAGATATTGTAGAATATTCAAGATGATGACTTTATTCATGACCAGAGAGACGAGTAGCTTATTGGATATGAGAGTTTTGGACTCTATCTTGCGTACAGGCTGTACAAGTAATATTTCAAATAGCACAGTGCGCTTGTTACCTAACGGATATATATTTTCAACCCCTTAGTAATTAATTTATACTTTTAGCGATAACAATACAATTAAGTTTCAAATTACTTTTCCACCATGGAAGATAATGATATATGTTTACAACCCTAATAATGTATTGTCTGCCTTTCCAAAGTACAATCTTAACAGTTTGGGAGTCGCCATGAAATTGGGAGACCTATTATAATTGTGTATGACAAAGGTGAGGAGATCAGCAATGGCCCTTTGGTGACAAAATGAACACTGTCTATCTTGGTTGTGTTTGTGTATTTCTAAATCAGTCAGTCAGGTCAGTCTTCGCCCCATGATATCCCACACATTCTCTGGAGATCTCGGTGGCCAACTAAGAAGGTTAACTTGAGCGTTGTTTAGGTAGTCCATAGTTACCCTAGCAACACGCGGACGGGCATTGTCTTGTTGGAAAATATGGTTTTCAAGCGTTTGGAGAAATGGTAAAAGATAAATTTCCACTATTTCCTAGATATAGCGCTGCGCCATCATACTGCCTCAAATGAAAATTAGAGGTGACCTAGTACCATGTGCAATGGCGCTCCAAGCCATAACTCCTACAGTATGGTGCACATGCCCTTTAAGAGAAAACTGTATTCGCGTCTTTCTCCACCAACGCCTCCTGACCCGTGCCCGTCATGCATTCCTGAACAGAATCGATCACTAAAAACCAGATTCTCCCATTCGTCATCCCAATTTTGTAGTTCTCTACACCAACCTAAGCGATGGTGACGGCTCGGCGTTCAGCTGTAAGGGGTAACGCTAAATGGGAACGATACGAAAAAAGACCAAGAGATCTTATTCGTCGGCAAACGGTTCGCATAGTCTTCCGTGTTTTTCGTTATCCATTATGAAAGATAATTCGCCATTAAATTTGAGGGACTTTTTACAATTATGTGTGAGAAAGGTGAAAAAATCAGCCATGGATCTTTGGTGACGAAATCAGTACTGTCTGTCTTGGGTGGGTTTGTGCATTTCTAAATATTTAGAATCTGCATGTTGATGACTTTCTTTATAACTATAGAGAAGAGGGGCTTAAAATTACACAGGAATCACTTTAACTTTTTCTTGTGGACAGGCTGTACAAGCATTATTTTAAGCAGAGCAGTTCGCTTTTAATCAGGGAAGATATATTTTCAACCTTTTAGTAATTAATTGATACTTTTAGCGATAACAATAAAATTAAGTTTCAAATTACTTTTCCATTATGAAAGATAATGATCCAGGTTTACAACCCTAATAAATTTTTGTCTGCCTTTCCAAAATACCCCTTTATCTCTTTCCCGATCTTTATCGCGGCCTCATAACGTGATATAAATCTAAGTTAATGGTCTTTAGAGTAAGCACGGACCATTACTTAACTTCAAGTACATTTCTAATACGGCAGACTCAAGGATTAAAAATAATGCCCATTAATTAAACGTACAAATTGCAGTGTAATCATCGACGTTTCCTGCAATTTGCAGACCGGAAGTTGTGTCGTTCAGCAACGAAATTGATCTGTGTTTTGAAAAGGCAAAAACGTTTTTAATTTAGGTAAATAAATGACACGCCGGACTAGAACATTAATAGTTAAAATTTTTGAAGCTATAGAGGAAAGCTGTAAAGCGTAATTTACAGAGGTAAAACGAAAAGTTATTAAAGTTTTAAAAGATGTGAAATAAATAATATCTCGATCAAAGAGTAGTTTTAGTAAGGTACCGCCGTTCTTTTGTCAAAGTAATTGAGGGAGATATGTTGTTCTAAGGGTAGTTTACTTTGGCAGTTGCACTTTGGAGTATTCTCTCCTACACATTTTTTCACAAATCTCCTAAACAAAGGGTCACCTAATTGATACCAAAAATTTAACTACGTCCATATTAAGGTGCGTTTCCTATGGGGCGGCTGACGCTCGCGGCTGCTGCACGGCGTCTCACGTAAACGGCTGACGCCAGTATATCCATTTGACGTTGACGCTTGCGTCTGACGCTCGAAAAGAAACGCATAATGGTCCAGTAAAGAAATATTTTAAGTTACAGCAGGCAAACTGCTTACTTTTCTGGCTACACCGAAAAGTTTCCACTTGAAATTGATCCACCTCACACTTTTAATATGCATTTTTTTAGAAACAAAATAAAGAAATGTTCGATCTTGTTAACATCGCTTTTGAACACGCTCTCAGCTGGCACAAACATGCACATTACTTTAAGAGACACATCAGAAGCTTAAAAGATTAGTTTTCTCCTTCAAGCCAGAAGGAACTCCTTCCTTCCAACTTACACACTCTCTGTGTTTCACAAATAAGATCTGCCCTAGAGTACTATTCCCATATCTTGGGAGCGACGTCACCTTCGACATTCTTGATTTTCTGCAAAAGAGAGCCATTCGACTCATCAATAACCCAGTCCTCATGAGAAAACTTCCTTTTCTTGCTCATTCTACCGACACTTCCACGGATGTTGCTCTGAAGAACTAGCCGCTATAATTACCCCCTTGACTGTTTAATCAACTGTTTATCCCAACCCAACCCAACCCAACCTAACAAAACAACAAGAGGCACGTTACGTATATTTTGTCGAGAAATAACATCTCAGATTCTCAAAGATGTGAAAAGTGAGTTACAAAATCGACTTTATTATTGCCAAGAAGTTCATAGTGGTCATCAAACCAAAGCAAACCTAAACACCTTTTACAGTAATAAGATTCCAGAAATTTTACTGATTGGTGAGACAGCTAAATGATCTACAGAAATCGAGGGAAAAATGTATGTTACCATTCTAAAAAATGATGATGACTTCACTTTATCAAACGTACTGCTAAAAATAATTTCTTAACATCATCATAGCAAACCTTACACCTTATGAGATCCAAAAATTATATTTGGGCTTTTCTATATTATGAAACACCTAATAACTGCGGTAGCATTTGGCTATATTACATAGTCATTCGATATCCTTTAGCGCAGTGATATAGTACTTACGAGTACTTGCTTAACAGTGGGTAAGTGAGTCTAACAGGAAATAAATTAGAAAGTAATATTTGCTTTCCCTACTCTAATATAAAGATACTTTTAATTTGGGAGCTTTCACAGTTAGTTTCAAGAAGGGCCTTAACCAAAAATAAATTAATCTTGACCAGCCAAATATTGAGAAAGAAAACGTGCCTTGCCCTTGTGGTTCGGCGTCCATAAAAACAACCCACCCAAGTAGATAAAGAAATTAAATTATTTTTGTGAGCTAAAGCTGTTTCTCGTTGTTTGGTTCAATGTGCTGCTATGAAATAAAACTAATGAAAATTATTTTTGTATTGTAATGAAGGAATTACAAATTAAAACTTTTATATCTAAACACAATGCATAGCAAATCAAACTCGAAATAAAAAACAAATTGAAAATGCTTAATATCCTTGATATAAAATAAATAACAAAGAGTTTAGTCCAACAGGCAAAAATCGATCAAAAAACCATCAGCTGTTTTTGTGCGTTCTTTTATAGGACGTGTATAACAACAGAAAAAATCAAAATCATCAAAAATTTCAAATTCCCTATTTCTAAAAAACTTATTAGGTATAATTTTTTTAGCGAAAAAAAAAGATTTATTAGGTTTGATCGGATCAAAAAAGCTTGATATGAAAGTCGTATGTACTGAAAAATAAAGCTTCAAAATAAGCTAACATACGTTAGGATTTGTTAATTTGTAACATAGAAAATTAAAAAAGAAACGTTAACAGTGTATTATGCAATGAGCATTTAATGATAGCTATTAAGTGATGAATATCAAAGCGCGCCACGAGTGCGTCAGGCCAAGTTCTCGCAAAACCGACCGCGCGCGCACTGTGCTATATTTACACGAACCATTTCGAGCACTTTCGACCCCCGTCTATCTTCAAGGCTAATTGCTTTACAGGACTGAATTTTTTCTGGGGTGTTAACGTTGATGCCCTTGTCATAAGAGATCTGTAAAAGACGAGTTAAGATGGGTGCAAGTTCTGGAACGCATTTTTTTGCTGGTATGCCATTCAGACCGGAGGACTTTTGGATGTCAAGGGATAGAAGAATTTTTTGAACTTGTTTGACCTTAAGTATTATGTCGGACATTTTGTGGGATACAGACGTAGCGGTTGTAGGAGTGAAATTAGCGGGCGATTTTCGGGTGTAGGATCTTGAAGATACCTTTTGTGTGCTTGGACATTTTTAAGCCTGGCTTAATCGCAGGCCTTGGAGAACCATGTCTTTTGATGGTGGAGTCTAGGCTTCTTACGGGTATGTGAAATGAAACCTTCAGTACCCGCTTGAATGAAATCTGTGCAAGAAGCACAGATCGAAAGTAGAGAAGAAATTTCGAAGACCATCCCAGTAAGCAGAATTGTAGTGTCAGATCGTGCGATCTGGAATGATTTCAACGAACTCGGGATGTATAGGACAAGAGACCGTAATGAGGCCATGATCTGAACGACCCAGGGGAGCGAATACAGATGTTAAATATGGCTCAGGTTGGGTGGTGCTAGGGGATGTGGATTGAGGGTAGAAACGCGGGTATGTACGAAAGTATGCTGGCTCTCTGATTAAATGGGTGAGCGAGTTGCTGATTGCGAAGTTTTCTGCCGCTCTGCCTTCTGGGTCGGTTTTTGTGGATCCTAGCTATTCTTTGCTATGGACGTTGAAGTCGCCAAGGACAATAACTTCAGCGGAGGGAAATTCAGAGATAAGATGGCCAATTTTTGCCGAGAGATAGTCAAAGAACTCATTGTAGGAGTTGTCTGATGGGGAGCGGTAGATGCAACAGATAAATTTAGTAGAAGATTTAAGGGTAAGTTTTAGCCAGAGAATATCGGGTTTGCTTGATTACAGGGTTCAGGAGTCTGGCGCGCAAGAAAGACTGCTGCGAACGTAGGCACATACTCCACCATGAAGACGAAAATATGACAGAAGTTCCTAGCCTGGAAACAGGAGATGATTGGTTGAGGATGTGGGTTTCGATCAGAAAAAGAATGTGGGGTTTGCATGATTGGAGGTAGTGGTGAACAGAGCTCAAATTGGAATTATGCCCGCAGATGTTGGCAAAAGTTGATGATACTTTTGGGATTCTATCGCGTAAAATGATTTGAAAATAACATTTTAGTGCGTCTCCGTCGGTGTCATCCAGATCCTTTAACTACGATTTGTAACACGTCCTGTGCTTTATATACTTGTCAGGAGTAAAATAAAAATAATGAAAAATGTATTACTTACGAGACACAGTGTTAAAAATATATAAATTTTTTCTCCCAGTGTTTGTAAGCTGTGTGGTAAGTGTCTTTGGTGGGCATTCTTTAAATAGGAGGAGACATTTTAATTTACTTTTCAACCACTTGTTAAATCATGACGTACAATAAATAACAAGTGGTATAATATTATTGATTTATATCTAGGTAATTTTACCTACGTGGGTGAAATATTATATTAAACATTTCTTTATGCCTTAACCTTAATATCAAGTCTTCTTGTTTCTATAGTTTAAAAATATTTGTATGTAAACAGATAAATTCTTTTAAAATTGAATTTTTCACTATTCAACTATTATATTGTTATAAATTCATATTTTCAGAAAAAAAAATTTTAATTTTGGAAACATACGACCAGCTACGTGACATTTTGGTGGAGGCACAGCATCTTATGCATATATATGACAATATTTAAAAAGTACACTTATAAGTGTGTCATGATTAACATTAAAATTTACATTAATTTTATATAATTGATATCTTATAAAAAAAATAGTCATCTCTTTGTCATTTGACAAAGGTTATGTAAAGCATGGTAAAAAGGTTTTAGTAGTAACCTCCGGTTTAGGGTGAAAGGGATTTTATAATTCATACCAAAATTAAATTACCTTTACGAAATTAATTAATTACGGACAGCTAATTAATTATTTTATGCCGTAACTTTAACAAATGAACGCAATACTTATAAGTAAGTGATATATTTTAATTAAGTATAAATGTTATTGTTTTGTTGTTAATGTTGTTATGTTATTAGCGTTAATCAAAATACTGCCTTTCAAATTTCATAGTTTTTCTCATTCTTGATTTTCATAAGAAAATTCAACGATAATCCTAAAACGTTGGTCGTTCAGTTAGTTGCAAGCTTCATTATTATACAGTATCAGGCATTATTATCACATTTTGGTATTTGCCCGAATTCACAATCTTGCCATATACTAAAAAAACACTTACCCGGTAAATTATTATTAGTGTACGGTAGTCACTGCCCAATTTTTTTATAGATTCGCCAGTACAGCTCTGAAGTCTTTTAGTGGCTATTAAATAGAGAGATGACAGTCCTCGTGCATTTAATGTTCGAACTACAACATTGACCATGGAGTTTTTCTTAAAATCCATTGATTTATCGATTGTCACTGGTCAGCCACAATTACTGTTTACTGTTTACCCAATCAAACCCCGATTTCAAGACCCCATGTTTCGGCTTCTAAATTAATTGGTATAATATTTCACATTTTTTTTTACTTGTACAAATTATTTTTTACTTCTTCAAAGCTCTAAGCCACCTAATATACCACGGAATACAAACAGCAATCTTAGAAGCAAAATATTTACCTACCGAAACTAATTGGAACCTAAGGATTTTCATTCGTACCCTTTTTTAACCTTGTAAACAATATTTATGAGTATTTCCAAACACGTAATAAGCTCCTAATCATAGCTTAATGTATTTGGTATACACATAAAACAGTATATTACGTTCCTGTCAGTTAATAAAGGTAATGAGAAACCTAATAAAAAGGATCCTGAGTAAGCGCTCAATATTAAAGGCTTTCGGAAATTTAAACCCAAAGTAAATTTATCACTTGCTTGTAATCAGTCAAGGGTTGTGAGACATTAATCACGTATATACAAATAAATTGTATATAGTTTCTTTTTATTAATCTGAATAAACGAGGATATTGTACATCGATCGTATTATTATAGGTGAACGAAATTTACACACTCAAAACAAGTTATGGATTTAACTAATGTTTAGAGCTTTGAGAATAGCATCAATATGTGTGCTTCCTTATTGCAAGTGTTTCAAATCAAGACGTAGATCTATGCGCCTTTCCATTTCCCTCAATTTGACCTCATTATGCAATTGTGGAAAGCGACATTTACACTGAGTAGAGAAAATTGAACTGAAAGTTGTGAATTTTTGTTACGTTGCTCTAAATGCACCAAACAACAGAGAGTTTTGATCTCCTAGCGTCGGATTTGGGATGCAGTAGGCTATTTCATTTAAAGTTTAATAAATAGGTTCATATTTTGCCATTTATCCAAAATTGTCGCTAATTTCAATATAATATTTTAAAATAAATACACTATTTTCAATCTGCTTAAAGAACTAACTGACATAGTTGGCGCTTAGTCCTTCATTACGTATATTACAAAAATATTTTTTTAGTACCCATTTTTGTAATAGTACATTAGGCGTTTGATTTCCTCCACGATCGCTAAGGCGGACAATTTTGTTTTGAAAAAGCGAAGTAAGCGACGCTCGTGGCAGGTTAGTTTGGTATTTCAAAACGAAACAAATATCAATTTCATGTCTTTTGGAGTTAAGGGCGTCTTTTGATTATTGATTTCAAATCCCGGAAATCAGTTGGCCAGGTTATTTTGAACAATAACCTTTTTTGTTTAAATAATGTTTAATTAATAATAATTAATTTAATAAAAATTCCAGGAGTTGTCTCATATTGCCTTAGATACAAGGAAATATGCAAGTTCATTAGGTAAGTGGGTACTATGGAGGACTTGAAGGGAGGAGATCGATCGGCAATGGCCGTATTTTAAATTTCTGTCAAATTTTAAATCATATAAAAGTACAATTGGCTTTGTGGCGGGGTATTCTTCCGATAAGAAGCTCAAGAAAGAACGCGGTGAAGATAACCAAAGCCTATTCGTAGCTCCAAGTGGACTTGATTTGGTACCTATATTTAGGCCATGTACTAATAATATATCTATCAATAAAGGATCGATTATGCAGTGGTACAGCACTTGCCTACCAATCGGAAGGTCAGGGTTCAATTCCTGGCGGGCGGAGACAGATCACCAGTCGCACTCTTTCCACGGTATGAGCCTCTAGGACTCAGCATTGAAATGAGTACCTGGGGTAAAACTCTGGGGTAATAATAGTGCTGGCCTCATTACCTTCCATTTGGTCCTAGTATTAGCAGCTATACCTGCTATCTTCCAAGGAGTGTAATGCTGTAGAAGGGGAACTGTTACTATTATTATGCCTTAAAAGTAGGTTTTTTGGGATTGTGTTTCTATGATTTTATTGAAGAAATTTTATTTTTATTTTATTAAGGTAAGATTGCCGATTTAATAGAGGATGATAGGGATAAGTACAGACGTAAAAGCAAAATAAATAAATATGTCAAAAAATTTATAGAGTTTATATAAAACAAGTCGTATATAATGGAAACTCTATTTACCATTATTATTTTTTTATTATTTTAGTAACAATATAATAACATTTTAATGAAAAAAAGATTATATTTTAGAAGATTCATGGGTATAACAAATATCAAAATTATTTTAAAAAAATTGTGGAGATGTTTATTCAATGTATATAACCCTTGCCGTTTTAGCAACGCTCGCTCCGTCAGTCTCACACCTATCGAGTACAGAAGTGTGAGAAAGAAAACGATACAAAGCCTGAACGCAAAGATTAGCGAAAAGCGCATTGTCGTTACCGGTGGGAACCTTGAAATTAATAATAAATAATAGACCATATTATTAACAATAATCATTGTGAACCTTTTATGAATAATTCTAAAGTACGATAACATTGGCTGTATACTTTTACACATTTCAAAATACATAATTTTAAGGATTTACGAACTCGAAAATAGGAGTCCTAGACCGGTATTTTCGAGCGTGATCGAAGAAGATCGTTTACGAAAAATGACAAAGAACATGCAAATTAAGTTCGTATTCGAATTTATTCGTATGCTGTTGTTCGAGTGGGTATGTACCATTTGAACTGTAGATTTCGTGTGTTGATTGTGTGACAAAACAAAATTAGTAAAGTGGGAAGTTTAAATGATTGACTCATTTAAATGTAATGCAAGCGATAGAAAACGTTGAAAGATTGGGTGAAAGGCCAAATAGGATCTACCGGTTTATCGTTTTACATAAAATTGTACAATACTGCAATTGTTAAATTCAAAAAAATGCGAAATTTATTCGAACACATTTGAATGCGAACTAATTTGTGTGACCTCGCAAATACGAGAACAGGGGAAATGTTTTGGTAAATCACACTATAATTTATTTACACCCCGCGTGCGTTTTGATGGATGAATCTTAAGCATGTACACAATATTTTGGATATTATGTTTTGTGATCCGTGTTAAAAGTAGCATGGCCTACATAAGTCTATCAAAAAAACTATTTTGTTCTTACATAAAGCGTTTATTTGTATCCAAATACCAGTATATTGTAATTTAACCCGTTAGATATGTAAAATTGATGCTGCCATACGTAAATTCGAATTTAAATTCAGAAACAGTTTTTTTTTGTCTTTGAAGTCTACCCTGTTTCTGAACGTTACATATCCACAAAAGGTACAGATACTCGCAAAAAGCTCATTATTTGTTTACTTTCCCTAACGAAGGATATGTGGAGAATAATAAATAGGCTTTTAGGCACTACCTGATCTCGATGTTTTAGGGTTCCCAAATGAAACCCAAATTATTATATATTATACATCAAAACTTAATTTGGAATTTATAAGCTTGTTTTAGTTGTTTGTTTTCTCTAAAATTTATTTAAAAGTCCATCTATAATGAGATTTACGAAATAAAATATAGGAGAAAGTTGAGTAAAAATGATTCTTAGTATTAAGTATAGGTTTTATATATTTTAAAATTATTAAATGCGAAGAAAAATATTTTTTCACTAGAATAATAAAATTAATATTTGTCCAAATTATATATATATATATATATATATATATATATATATATATATATATATATAAATGTTATTTTTTTATTAAATGTAAAGTATCCCGTTTTGGCAGTCGAGTCGGTTAAAATGGGATAGTGATTGAATTTTGAGATTTAATAAACCACATACTTTTAAGAATACAACACAAAGTTGAAAACCTAAAGTTTTGGAAAAAGCAAATTAAGACAGCATTCCAAATAAACAGAAATATAAAAATATATCAACTTATGACAAAAGTCCTGAAGATATCCTTCATCCTTATCATTCTGAATCCTTACACAACATTCCTGGGATCAATATTAACAATGTTCGCGCTGTATCCAATCGTCCTTACTTTTGGAGTTTTAATAAAGTTTAGTGCAATTGGTGTATGCAAGACGGGATAGCATCCCGTTTTATTGAACCTTGAGGTATCCCGTTTTATCCAACAACAAATATCAGAAAAGTCATATTTGTAATGGTAAAACGATAATTTTATAATTATAAACCCAAATAAATCATTAAAAAATACTAACAGGTTCTAAAAATCTCCACGCTGCACATAGTGACCAAAAGCATCAAAAGTTGGCATAAATTAATGGGTTGCTATTTTTGTTACAAAACAGAAAAACTACAAAATATAAAGTTAAATATCAAGGTTTATTTACGAAATAAATGTTACTTAGTACGATTTTTGATATAATCCTCTAACAAATGTATTTGATCTTCTATGTTCTTCTTATTAGAGCTTCTCATTTAATAGTACAAAACACGTTTTGATATAAATGTACCATCAAAACTCGATCCTAAAAAAAAATTGACACAACTAATTTTTAGTTCATCAAAAAGTAGTATGTACTATCGATAAACATCATGTAATTAAAATAAAATGGTGCAAACGTGCGCAAACTCTTCTGCTTTAACATACAACTAGACCAATTACTTTATCACAAAAAAGCAAAATGTTAACCCTGATTTACTCGAAACACAAACAAAACATTACACAAACTATTTGTTACTATCACTTTCTAAGTAAATTTTACTATGCTGAACTTTTTTTTTCCTACAATTATTTCCACTAATGTGAGATATTATGTAATGGCAAAAATCAGTGTACTAACCTGAAGGAATATAATCCATCGCAAAAACGGGTTAATAATGGTTTACATTACAAAACAATAGGGTTGGATTAACTATTATTAACTTAAAATTAACCCAAAGCCAGTGAACGACTTGCTTGCGAAATCCTATAATGCAGGGTGCCACAAAATGACTTAAAATGTTTACACGGTGTTATTTGAATTTTCAGAACCCTCTTGTTTTTTAAGGTACAGTGTGAAATAAAAATTTTTAAATTTCAGGCAGTTCTCGAATCTTGGATCTATTATTAATTATAGCAAAAATAAAAACGGATTCTTAAGGTCCTTAGCTTGTGCAGACTTTTAAAAAGGTTACTATACCAAAAATAATATGAAACTAAAGAACATAAGCAAAATAGTAGTTAAAAGGTATAGTCGTAAAGGACATAAGTAATCTGGTATTATGCCAATTATTATTTGACGTTCGGTGAATTGACCTATTCGGCTTATTGAAGTATTCTGGCAATTGACTTTCGGCCAATTGCCTGTCGGCCAGTTGACATATTATTTGACCAATTATCGTATTCGGCCAACTGACAAGAAGGATGGGATTGTCTACTGGCGTACTCTATATATTTTGCTGTCATCAGGGGCGGACATATGGGGGGAGCCTCCCGCCCGTTGATGCTCGGAGTTGGCTATTAGGACCTCGTACCCGTTGAGTTTTGGAAAAATTTGCAAAAAGGTCAATCAAAAATCGTCGACAGTTTTTCTCGGAGGGAATTTGCAAAGAAAAGGTCGACAATTTTTGGAAATTTTCAAAAAGGAGGTCGACAATTTTGAATTTTTATCTTCTCATGGTTGGTTATTTTTCATTTTCTCTCCCTCAACATAGCTACTTTTGTCACGCCCCTGTTTGATGTGATCGATTCAGTTGTTTTTAAGTTTTCAAGAATATACAGGATGTTACAATTTCGATTTTCATCACTGGAATTTCGTTAACGGTGAGAGATCCAACAAAGGTTAAATTGGCGTACATAGTGTCACATATTAGTGACATTACGTAAATGAATTTCAAGTGAATTTTTGTTTCTCGCAGTCTACAGGCGGCGCCTGTTCGAGGTTTCCTGGTCTATAGGGAGGCTTTGGACTTCAGTTTTAAGAATTTTTACGTTTGTACAATAAAAATTTCCAATTTTATTTATTGTGGATAATTTATTGCTTACATGTGCTATGTGGTCTAGAGTACATAATTCTCCAGCATAGAACAAGGCCACATATGTGTCGTATTAAAAAAATGTAGAAAGGTCACCATGCATACCAATCTTGCAAAAAAACAAGAGAAAGAATGGTACTTTTCCATAGTATATAAATTTTCCATTGGTCTTATATGACGGTTTGCTCAAATACGCTTGGTAGCGAACGGGTTATGAAATTTGGAAATTATCAGTACTTCCGAAGTTATGCGTCGAAACATCGACATTTCGGATGTTTTTTTTAGTGTATTTGAAAATATAATGAAATATAAATTTGACAATTGCATTGCCCCTTTTTCTCGTCAATAAAATGTTGCTCTCAGATTTTTAGTATCACGTTTCGTCTTTGAGCCACCATAATCAGGGAATTGTTTTAAATACAAGCATGTATCTTTTATTGCAGTTCTGTAACCTCCATTGCTAATTGAAGACATGACTGGATTTGATATGGAGTGATATGATATATTTTCTTCATTTACATTTTTTTGCCATTAATTTAGTTCTTACGTAAGTACATTGTACAGTTTAGAACCTTCAAAAATATTGTCTTAAATATTTAAGTGGTATTCACATTATAGTAAATATCATATTTATTGCCCATTAGATTCTATACAAATGGAGACCCTTTTGCGATTTTATCGCAATTGTATTTTCATAACATGTCACCTTCTTCCAGTTATGTCTTCAATTATATCTTAAGGCAATAATACTTTAAACAGATTTTAATGTTTCCAACCTAATAAAAACTTCTACTTTTAAGGTATTTTATTTTTATATATTAAACATTTCCATTAATCTAGATCTTCCTAACTTAACAATCTGGGGGAAAACCAGGTTGGATTATATAGAGAAAGCAAAATTTTTATTATTTCTTGCCAGCGTGTTTTTATTAGATTTTTCTTTTAATTTAATTAACAATATAAGTTTAAAAAAAATGTAAATAAAAGAATACCTATTTTAATTGTACACATAAAATACATTAACATTAACAAATATGTTTTATTTAGTTCGAAACTTTAAAATCTGTTTAAAGTAGTATTGCTTTAAGATGTAATCAGTTATGGATTTTACAGAACTGAAAAAAAGATTCAGGCCGTTACAAAGAAAATACTTCATCGAACTTAAAATCTGTTATAGAGGGCAAAAAGTGGCAATACAAATGTAAAATTTATTTTCATTTCCTCTTTAAAGAAAGTCAGAAAAGAAAACCAAAATGTCAATTTTCTTCTTTTTTAGGAATATCTTCGAAAGTATTGGGAATCTTTCAAATTTCTCGATGGCATATTATAATACGGCACCGACCTGTGCATATCTTATCGTTTATAAGATTACAATGGTGGACATTTTATTGGCAACACGCTGTATCAGTACAAACCAGATATTACAGAAGTCTACCACCAGATAATGTAGGCTTTTTTCTCTGTATATATGTCAGTATACGAATAAATATACACCACACAGCGAACATTTCACTAAAAATATAGAGCACTCGAAATATAAAAGAACATCGAATATTAGCTTTATGCAATATATTATTCAACGCCTGTAATGCATTCTAGTCTGTGAAAAGCACCACATTTCTCTTTGTTTTTAAATTTAAATCTATTGGAGTAAATTTTTTATAAACTGATTAGGATTGCAAAAATACAGCACACTTTTGGCGTAACTGTGTATTTGTTTGTTTGCAATACATACAAAAAGTTAGGGTAAAATTACATCGGCAATGTATAATAATAATAATTATAATAATAATAATAATAATAATAATAATAATAATAATAATAATAGTAATAATAATAACAATAACAATTTATTGATGTATTTAGCTACAAAAAGTATAAAGATAAGCCATTTGCAAAACTGTGTATAAAATTATACATACCGCCATGTATTATTTTTAATTATTTCAAATATTGTTCACTTACAAACATTACTAGCAGATACAACATTTTTGTCATTCATATAATATCTAAAGACTTGCGCAATGAGGTGTATTCATTTATTGAATAAAAACAATTCGCATTTAATAAAAATTAGTTGATTTTTAAACTGATTAAAAAATTTTCCTTTCTATTGGATGCAGGTAATACTTATAAAAAGAGCAATCAGGAAAAACCGAGATTCTTTATAAACGCTATGGTTTAATTCTTTTAAGTGAAATATTGACTTGTTTCTAGTGTAGTAGTTATGGACTTGAGAATTAAGTAAATATATATTTTTGTTGTTATAAACATTAGTTAAGAGATTAAATAGGTTTAAAGGAAAAATTAAAATAATATTATGAATGAAACAAAGCACTGTACAAAAATTTTTAATTTATTAGAGCGCTTTCGACCTTATAGGTCATCATCAGTGCTTCCTGAAAGTAAGGAATAAACAGGTTTAGATACAGATTAAGAGTTTAATTTAGAGTTAAGTTTTATTTTGAAATTTAAAGGTGAAAACTTTTTAATTTTAATTTAATTCAATTTATTTTTATTTTTGTAAGTTATATTTAGTTTATTACTCACTTGCCAGGATGCCAGTTAGAAATCCATTTGAACGAACAACAGTAGAACGTATCAAAATATTTTTACATTACAATTAAAATCAAACAATCATTTTACAAAACAATTTCAAATTCGGCTTAAACGGTCACATTTCTAATGGTGTAAGATCCGATAACTGATCATGAACCACGAGGTTGCTAAATCGTTAGTCGAAAAATTTTTGTAACCAGAGAGACCTGGTGTTAAGCTTGGTTATAAATGCGCCAAATTCAAATTTTGATATCAAAAACCAATCTTTTGTAAGTTCTATCCCTATGAAAAACGTGGGTGGTAATTTATGTTATATTTAACCTTTAAATGCCCGAGCGGGGTCCTTTAAGGACCCCAGCGGTACAATATTGCAAATATCTTTTTTTATATCCATATTGGCAACATCGCCGTTAGGTATGTATCGGTTAACATCGGGTTGATACAACTTCAGTGTGCTGTGAGGTTTCGGAGTCGTTTTGTCAAATTAATGGGTGATAAGGTTAGTGGGGTCCTTCCAAGACCCCGGTTGAGCATTGACGCCACAAAATATTTGTGTTGATAATCGTGTTTTTTGCTTATAGTTTTTATTAAAAATGGACCAACAAGCCATTAACTCAAAAACAACTCAAAAAGAAATTGCCGAGAAGTTGTTAGATTCAGAGGATGACGATAATGAAGCTTCAGATAATGAAGGAGACGATATCAGATTTTCCATGGAGAATGTTTCGGAAACGAAGACAATCTCGAAATTCAAGGCGAGGAAGAATCGGATGTGGAACCTACAGAGGTTGGGGATACTAATGAACTTCGATCTTCGATGTCCTACTTACATTGCAAAATCTGGTTTGGAGTGGCGAAGTCAGCCTTTTACTAGGTCCAGAAAACTTCAAAGAAATTTTGTAAATGTTCGTTCTGGTATTACACCATACGGTGCAAATTCCAACACCATTTTAGAAATTTTTAACCTGTTGAACTAATGAAGCCTAATGAAATTATACGATTTCGATTTAAGTTTTTTAATTTAGTTTATTATGCATTGGGATTGTAACCTATAAATTATTTTTAAGGCCTGGTAGAAATTATCGTTTTGTTGTTTTTTTGTTTAATATAAGAATTAAGACGACAAGTAAACTAAACACACATCATACTTAGATCATTAACACTAAAACTTCTCAAAATCAATGGGGTCCCTAAAAGACCCCGCATGGGTATTTACGTTGATTATAATAGCATGGGCATTTAAGGGTTAAATATTAAATTAAACCGAAAGTCTGAGGGATTCTGAAATGAAAGAAATCAAACTAATTCAAACCAAAACATTAAAGAAATGTTAAGAGCCTAAATCAATCGTGTAAATGTGTAAGGTTAGTAGCATGTATTTAGGGGGAATTAAGTAACAAAAGAAAGAAGTAGATGTGTGGAGGGACTAGATTATGCAACGGGGAGAAAAGAAATTAACATTAAAGTATCAAGAGTTTGGAAACCCCAAAATATAAGAAAATTGAAAGAACACATTTGTTAGAATTATTAAGAATTTTTGGTAAATGATTTAATTGTTGATGAGATGGTGAATGAATATTAAGAAATCTCGAAATTTGAAAAATTCAAAGAACATCAAAATTTACTTTCATGTTTATTTATTAAAAGACAAGTTGGGTTTGCTCGGGTGCAACATATACTGTGTATCTACATGTATATAAAATACTGAACAAACTTTTAAACCATAAACCAGTAAACCCACCAGATGTCGCAAGGGAGACGGGCTTTTCGGAGTATTCGAGTGTCTGCCTATATTCTTTATAGCTCTGTTAATACTAACAATAAAAGTTATAATCGTAACTATATTATTAACAGATAAAAATACAATTTTTTAGTGCGCGGTTCTCAAAAAGTAGGAGGCTTAGTTTGGAGGGTTATAAATAACATGATAATCTTTGATTGGTCTAAAATGAAAATCATGTTATTGTTGATTATTCGAAATTAAAAATCGGAAATTGAACCAACCTACATCTAATTCACAGTCTACATGTATCTTAATGAAATTTCTTTGAGCTAGAGGTATGATTTTTTTTCTCCGTAGATGTAAGATCTGATCAAAAAATATCCAGATCAATCCGTGGTTCGCAAGCAAGTTTTCGATATGCATGGGGACATAGTACATGTTGCATATTTTTTATTGCTGTGATGTTATTTGCTCGAATTGTTTGTGTTAAATTAATCTTTGTTTGTCGGAATTGTTTGTTTTGAAGCGCAAAAGCGTTAAATATTTGAGTATTAGCTATGCGGTATTTAAAATTCTAGCAGAATTTCATTAGTCATCAAATAACTTTTCCTTAACTTTCAATAACAGTCTAAATTCTAAACGAATTTACGTGCAAACACAAAAAGCATATTTCTTGCTCCTCTGGAATAATTCGTCTTTAGGAGACGGGGTCTTGAACTCCGACACTTTTATTTATGAACAGGGGAAACAAGAATTAATTATTCTTATAAAGTACAATGTTATTGTAACTATTGTAAAACTGTTTTAAAAGTTTTTGAATGTAACAAAAGTTTTCGGAAATATTTCCTTGTCTTGTAATGTACTCTTTTAAAACTCAACAGGCAGTTCCCATTGGAAACACAAACATTTAATGGTGTTAAGATTTATAAATATCAAATCACAAACTGCTCCACAAGAGTTAGGGATATTTATAATTTTTAAATAAATAACAAAACAAGTTGGATCGTTTTTATATTAACAGAAAAAATATTTAATAACATACAAAAAATAAGACTTTTTTTCTTAATAAATTGAATTTAACAAAATTATGAAAGTTTAACAAAATCAGGTGCGAAAATCTCGTCGCCCGACGATAATAATGAAACTTAAGAAAAAAAATAGACGGTGAAGCCTCCATATGCAGCAATAACGGCTTGGCATGCTCGCTATGAGGTTGATAAATAGTTCCTAAGGGATTTCATTCCAGAGCCTAAAGGGCTCTTAGCTGTTCAAAAGTTTCAAGGGCCAGCCTATGGTCATCCAGCCGTCGTTAAAGTCTATCCTAAGCATGCTCGATGCAGTTTCGGTCTGGCGATAACGTAGGTAGTGGTAAGTGCGTAATGCCGTTATTTTCTAGGGCATTCAAAACTGCGGCGCTTCTGTGGGGTCTTGCATTATCGTCCAGAAAATGGAAATTTGAACCGATAACGCCATTAACAATTTGGTATTACCTGATTGATAACATGACGCCTATATTGGTCACCATTCATGTTACCCTCGCATATGTGCAAGTCAGTAAGATCATTATAACATATGCCTCCCCAATCCATAATTGAGCCCCCTCTAGAGGGATAAAGTCGTTGGACGGAGCGTCAATGTCGGGGTATTCTGGGAAGTGTCCAAACTCTTACTCTTCGACTATTTGAGCATCGAACATACCGGGACTCATCAGTAAAAGGGACATATCTGCATTCTTCCTTCCACACTGAAAAAATCATTTGGACTTTTTTTCACACAAAAGTGTAGCAAAGTCTCTGTAGAGCAATTTACTCTAATTGGATTATTAGTTACATCAGTTTTTATACATTTTCATTGTATTCAAATTGTAGCAAATTTTGCTACAAATTGGTCTTAGACGTTTTTGAGAACAAATTGCTGGAAAAAGGTACACAATTGTAGTGAAATGTCCCACAATATTTTTTCAGTGCAGTGATGATAATCCCTTGTCCACTGTAATCTTTACTGCATATGATTCCGGGTAAGTACCTTAGCAGGCGCCGTGACCTCAAATTTACCTCGTTTAGACTTCTTATCGCTTCGACTGAAATCTGGATACCCATGGCATTTAAAAACCGGCGAGGTAAACTCTGGCAATTTGACAACGGCTCTCTTCTGGCATTTAACGTTATGAACCGGTCTTGTACTGGAGTGTTTTTTTGTGGACCACCTATTCTAGGTCTTTCTAAAACTGAACCAATCTCATTAAATCGAGCATTAAGTATACTAATGACAATTTGCGACACTTGAGCGACATCTTGTTGTCGGCGGCCACTTTGCAACATGCCAATCGCCTGATTGGCTTCTTTAAATCTTAACTTACGTCTAACCATTATTTTTACGATATCAAATTTCATGGAACCCCGAATAGACACTAATTTATAATTCTGTGTTACTTGCTTTATTCCAAAAATATCAGATAAGGCTCGGTCAAGCAAATAATACTTGAGAAGAAAAAACGGATATATCAGCATATGAATAAAGAAATGTTTTTTGTCAAATAGTGAATGAAAATTAATAAATAAATTGAAACTTTTTGGATTTTTCACAATATCCCTAACTTATATTGAGCAGTTTATTTATTAAGTAAGAAATAAAATGTATATTACCATTCAAATTTAGTCACATTTAAAAAAAGAAATGTAAGAACAACTAGCTAAATACGTCAGAGTAACTAAGATTATCTGAAACAGTAAATTACATAATACAAATATCCCGCTTACAATATAAAGTAAAAAGCGCAACAATCTCGGCAATAAGACACAAGTTACATTCATTATGAGCCTAACTGTGCAAACCCTCCAGCTTATTTAAAAAATATTTATCTACAGAGCAGTATGCATTATTGACTAATAGTTCTTTTATCCATGCGGGAAATATTTTATATGATTTTATTTCTTTTAGTGAGTAGGGTAGGTAAATGATTAAAATATTTTATCCGAAGTACTCAAATAACTTCTGACCAACAGTCGAGTCGATTGTAATGTTGTTTCAAAAGTTTGCTTGTTAGATAGGGGTGCAATTCGTGTCTTTGACTAAAAGAGCTTTGGTATTTCTTTACATGTTGTAAAAGGGTAAATATATAGAGACTGAACAGGGTTAATATATTCAGACTAACAAAGGCTCCTTTACATGACTCTGAAGGTTTCAATCCAGCTATAATTCCGATAACTTCTTTCTGTAAGACAAGCACAAACACCCTGTGTGTACCCCTACCCCCGCCCCAGTGTAGAAATCCATACCTCATAACTAAGCAGAACAGGCAGGGTTGAGCAAATGCAGCAGGAATTGGTTTTTCTACATTTGCTACATTTGTTACATTTGCGACGTCCCAAATACAGAAATGTCGCAAAAGCAACCTCGCTATGTAGCAAAATTCTGATTGGCTCAGTTCTTTCTTATTTTTTTTTTCCTGTTCTCTTCGAAATGAAATATTGCATTATTATCATCTTAAGTTTACCCAAATAAGTACTGCTGTTCTGACATTGTTTTCTATAATGGAAAATGCTATTATAATGGAAAATGTGGTTATGTAGCAAATATAACAAATTATAAAATTATAACCATGTCACAAACTAAATTTGCGACCGTCGTAAATTGCATAGCAAATGAATAATTTGCGACGGCCTTGATTCCAGCGACATACATACTTGGATTGCTGATATTTCATAAAATACATAGGTTGCGCAGAACTATTTAACTCCACTATGGGCGAAATCTCTGCCACAGGAACGCATGCGCAGTATACGAATAGCCTTGTTCCCGAATTCATCAACGACAAACCGATTCCAGTCGGTCAGCGCGCTCTCCCTGTTTAGATAACGTAGTTAAAAAAGGATAGTATTCTTAACCACGAGACGGGTTCGTCCGCCAGTAAATTCAAATAAACACAGCTTTATCTATGCAACGACCAAATCTAGATTCAGGAACGGAGCAGCAGCCGAAGTCCGTCCTCGGTCTGCTTCGGTTAGCTTCGTACGGGCTGCTTGCGTGGGCCAGTGTTGCCAGATTTCGGTTATTTCTCCCGATCCCATGAATCAAGTACCAAATCTCACGATTTTTACCTTTATAGAAATATCAATCAGCGAATCTCACGACATTGATCTTTGCAAATTGCAATTTGATTGCAATTGAGGTTTGAAACTCTGTTTCTATTTTCACATTGCACTTTCTCAATATACGTAGTTCAAATAGTTCCAATATAATCCAAATGAAATCCAAAATCTGAATAACGAATGGCGAATGTCAAGATCCCACTAAACAATTTTGATAACGATACCTTGTTGTTTTGGAAAAAAATTCATTAGTAAAAATCTCAGATGACTCTCTAAAATTTGCGGGTCTTTAGATTTGTTTTTCAGATGTTTTGCTTACCACACTCGAAAGCAGCAGTAAAGAGAACATTTTTTCACATTTGTTTAATAAAAACTCAACTACCTACGCAACAAACCTAAAGTGAAAACAATAGAAGGCATTTTATATACCAAAAGTTTGTCAAGAGACAAAAATTGCTACGATTTTTGTATCACAAATTATACGATTAGAAGGTTAGGTTGTGGTCACGTATTTTATTCAGATAAAAATAAGATGGAAACTCCAGTGATACAGATGAATAACTTCTTTCTTTTTCTTTGTTTTGTGTTAGTTTTACACTTTTATTTATAAAAAAATATATTTCGTTTTTTATAGCACAAAGTGATAGATATTTGTTTAAGTTTGTAAATTTGTTTAATAATATTTTGATATCGTAAAATTTTTTTCAGTTTTATTAAAATAAATGATAGTAGAATAAGATTATTTAATCCTATTATTTTTACTTCCGGTGCAATCATTACAGGCTCGCGATGTATCACGAATTTCGGCGGTTAAGTCGCAAGTCGCAAGCACTCTCAAGTTTTTTTTAATGACTTCTGGCAACACTGCAGGTAGCGTCAGCGCGTCTCCCTAAAGCGGTGTTGCCACGGCACGGCAATTGCCGTGTTTTTACGGCTTTTCAAACCGAAGGTAGGTACGGCCACGAGCTTACTGTACTGCCGCGCATATAGAAACACGACTTTTTCGTTTAAAAACTCCAAACGCATACTTGGCCATTTATGCACGACAAAGGCTAAATATGAAGGTAAAAAAATGAGAAGCATTTTAAAAAATGGAGGGATTTGTTCATTCAGAATTGTTAATATATTTTAATTTTAAGGAAAGCTGTCAACAGTTTCATGAATATGCTAAAAATGACAAAGGTATTTTAACTGCCGCTGAGTCGAACAAAAATACGTGTTTAAATTTAAACCGTGAATAAAAAATCTCTTCCTTTGCCACGGCTTTTATTTCCTGTCGGTTGGCAACACTGCGCTAAATGCTATGGCGTGTTGGCGTGGCTCGTGCTCGTGTCTCGTGTCGTTTTTAGTACCATTCTGGAGTTAGTAAAGGGTGTATCGAAGGCATGTCTCAATTTGGCGTCACGAAAAAACCGTGTCGCCGTATTTCCACATAATATTTACTTTGTTGAATCTAGACTGTAAAAGGGTTCTTGGTGGTATGTCGGCCTTTTCGCTGATGGAAATCTGCTAGCAACCTTTATTTCGCTTTGCGATTGCCGGATCCATACAGCTGGCTTTCACAGTTTTAATTTACGCGGGTAACATCCATATCTTTATGAAAAATATTTTTTAAGTTTTCGACCTATTACCATAAGTATTTCTACATGGACATCGGCGTATTAAACTAAAAATTTACTAAATCTTTGATAAATATATGTTCTATGTGAACTGATATACCTACCACCATACACAAATATTAAGACCCGTCCTGTAACCTTTTAACTGCGCATGCGCTCCTGTGGCATTGCGCGCGTCCGTAAAGGAGGCATTCTTGGTTCAAGCAATATTAGTCCATTATATATGTCGCTGCATGATTCACAGTATTGTGCAACTATCGAGAAAGCAGACCGAACTAAGCTGTTTACAGATGAAATTAATGTGATCGGACCATGTGAGTTTGTCGTCAGCATAAACCCCAAGACATTTTGTGCTATATGGTTGTGCAATAGATTTTTTGTTTAGTTTTAATAACTGACTTTCCACCACCGTGGTATTCTTTGGGCAAAAATAGATGAAGTTTGTTTAAGATTATTTTTATAAAAGTCAATTCAGCTTACACCACTTTGTCATCTGTCTGACGAAGCTCACTTCCACCTTAGCGGGTACTTTAATTAGCAGAGCTTTTATTACTGGACAGAACACAACTTAAGAGAAATACATGAAAACCCACTTCAGGACCAAATGGCAACGGTGTGGTATGGAGTGTCCATATTTGCTGTGGTCGGGCCATACTTATTTTGAAAAAAACCGGCTACACCGTTACGGTCAATTCAGTTCGGTACGTTGAGATGCTGGCAACATTTCTGACTGCCGAGCTCCAAAGTGTAGATCAAGACGAAGTCTGGTTCCAATGGGACGGCATCACAGCTCATCCTGCTAGACGGACCATTGCTCTTTTACAGCGCATGATCCCGAATC